>JAZHYW010002185.1:0-56126 GCA_037355805.1 Ixodes ricinus
AAGGTTCGCATATGTGTTTTGATCAGCCGTCATTTATAGTTTGAGGTGCTTGAATGTGATAAATTTGTTTGGAAGTTTACTTGGACGTGAGATTCAGGTTAACTTTTACATAAACCATCCGTATCGTACCTTGAAAATTGTCGAACAAGTGCGAAGTCTTGTTCGAAGTGCGAAAGGTAGTTCAGGAACCTGTGGGGAACATATGCATGGTTGTCTTTTAAATGAGACGCAGGCAACAGTTGTAGCTTCTCCACTTCCAAATAGATCAACTTGTAGTGTGTGAAGTCTGGGACGAATGTCGATGCTGCTTTTCTAACAATAAACAACGAAGTTTCCTCATGGCCAGATTCTACAACTATATGCAGGAGCTGGCAGAAGTGTAGAGTTGTATTGGTGCCGCCTAAAATGTGACAGGCCTATAGTTATAGGATTCCGCGTTTTCGTTTTTTGTTTTTATTTTCAAATTCGGTTACTTTTTGTTTTGATTTTATTTGGACATTAAATTTTCAGTTTCTATCGGTGGATAGTTTTTGAAACGAAAGCTTGCCGGTTTTTCGGTGAATATGTACTAACTAGTTGCATTCATTTCAAGCAGGTTTGACCGAAACGCAGCACATTAGGCGCATATCTTTATTAATCGTCCCTCTGAAGCACTTGCAGACGTGACATACATAACCTTTGTTACCACTTCTGTCGAGGACATTCTAAATTCAGAAATTCAAAAGCATAAACCTTGGCACGCTTTTTCGACCTTTACGTTTATAAGATTAAGAAAGCTGCTTTAACCTAACCAGCGAGTAGCTTGGAAAGAGGGTGTTAAAACAGATTTGGATTTTTCCCTGCAATTAAAACAAAATGCCCCCCCCCCCCTCCCCTCTTAGGAAAAAAAGTGAAATCAAACGGCTTGCCAAATATTGGAAATGCTCCAAACTCGACCTTTCGAGGTAACGACAGCAGCGAACTTTACGCACAAGGACTGAGCCGCAAACGGGAACGCAGATAACATCCACAACAAACCCAAATACTCCATAAAGAGTGCTGCCCTGTAAAGCCTTCCGCTAAAGAGAACATTTCGAGGTCGCGTATATAAGATAGTTGACTACTCGGTCACGTGCACGACAGATCCTCTGCTCTTGGCGTCCAAGATACTGACATTTTTCGGTTCAAACCGAATTTCTGAAAATGAATTTGGCATACTTTTATATAGAAGACAGAAGCATATAGAAGTTTCTTATAATTTGTTACACATTTTTATATTGTTTTATACGCTCTTATGCGGTTCTTATATGATCGTATTTGATTACATGCGCTTATTGAACTAAAATATTTTATAAAAATAATATTGTTTTTCTATGGAGCAGTATCCTGCCGTGATTGTGTCTCGGATTTGACAGCGTTGACATAGCTGTTTATTCCTATCATGTACAGTGTTTACCAACTGGCCCATTTGCTACCTTAGTATGAGTACACCCCTACCTGACACCTCTTGAATAGGGCAGAGTTGGCGATGGGCGAGAGGAACATCTCTGCCACGACAAACACCAAATTGATGCCTGTAGCGATGACAACCCTGCGGGCCAATCCGTGCCCGACCACTACGAACGCAAAAGTCCCAGCACATCCCAGCAAGCGCCGGAAAAACGACCAACGATCACCAACGTTCACCTTGTAGACATTCCGGTTTCATAATTATAAACAAAATACCCGTCTAGTCATAGCTTCCATTATATTAAAAATGCCTGCCCAATTTCTGGCTTCCCCATGCTTTGCTGCCGTTGGGCCTGCTTTATATAATCACCGCTAAGGCCACAACCTCCCTATGCAACGAAGATGATGATTGTGTGTTACGTATTGCTACTACCGTATGTAATTCCAATACTTAAGAACACATATTTCATAGCGGGTGAGCAGCGACATTTTGTTGAATCATGAACGCTCGCGCCGCAAAGAGTGTTGTGCAAGACAAAGTCTCACGCAGCAAAACGTGTCGTGGAAAGAGTGGGTATGTAAAGGAATGGGCGCCATTAGAGCTTGACGACGGAGCCTGACGAAACCTGGCCTTCAAATTACCTTCTGCCATAACATCACGTTGTTTCCAAAAGTGAATAAACGTAGGGGACACTAGCTATGACACAACACGAATTAAAACCCGACGGACGAGTACGTGGTGAACTTTGACAATGTCGAAACAGCGAACGCTGACACTTTTTATTGCTGAGGTCAAGGACAAGGCCAAGAGCAGGTGAAGAGCAAGTGCAACAGCCAGGATCCTCTGGGGTTACAATCACCACAAAGTCCCCAAAGCAGTGTGGACGATGTTGGCTCTGACAAGGCTCAGGTTTTGTAATGATGTACATACTGTGCCTGTCGTCAGGCACCCATCACTACCTTGAGCTGAGAGAGTCCTGGGGAGGTCAGCCACTCTAACAAAACCAAAATATGCCTTGAAAAAAGTTATTGCATGATTCAGCATTGAAGACAGGAAGGCCCAAACCAACCTTGGCTTTGAGTGAAGAATCAGCAGGATGGTGAGGTCTTCACTCAAACGGGCTTTAAGGAAGGCCTGTCTGGACAGGCATTTCTAAATACCCGTTGCAAAAAGGGAGCCTACCCCATACTTTGGAGTCGCGGAAGGTAGAATGTAGGACCCCGTACAAAAATGTCAGATATGGCCCTGATATATTTTATATACGGCCATATATGATAATATAAGGAGTCAGATATGGCAATATACCGCTATATATGGGAGCAGATACGGCCAGATATCGCCATATAAGTGGGCAAATACTGCCAGATGTGGCCATATAAGTGCGTAAATACGGCCATATATCGCCATATACGCGTGCAAATATAGCCCCTGATAATGATATATGGGCCCGTTTCGGTCGTGCAAGCAATAAGTCATATGTACTCGCCAAGACACTAGTTGATTGATCTATATTGCATGAGTCTCATGTAATTGGTTAACTATTGTTAACATCCTTAAAGTGAAGTTATTTCAGGTATTTGGACCAATTAATCAATTGCGCATTTTGAAGATTGAAAGACAAATGAAATTTGGTTGTATGTTTGACGTGTGACAATATGACGAAGTGCATAAGATCGGAAAGCGAGTTAATCAAATAATGGATTTTAGATCGCAGCTCTTAGGCGCCCGTTTCCGAGTTAAGCGGTGTCGGCGTCGCCATCGGTGTAACTGCCCCGCTAAATTTAGCGAGAAATTGAATTGGTACTTATGTCACGTGACGTCAATTTTCCCGCTAAATCTAGCAGTGAAACTAATTTTGTTCATGTTTCCCCGCTAAATTGAGCGGGGAAACACGAACCGTTAGCTTACTGAAGATGCAAGACGCTACTTCGTCGTCCCGAATCCTTTTCCCTTCGAACGGCTGCGAAGCCGTTGCGCCCGGAGTACCCTACGCAGCATCTTTCAAAAACCGTTCGCGCAGCATCGCAACCTTCCGTTTGCGAGCGTCTGCGATTCATCGTGTGTTGAAAGTCGGAAGATGTGCTGTCCGTGGTGTCTTTTATGTGTAACTCTTTCGTAAAAAAATTTGAAATTTAAAAACGCGAACCTAACAGTGTACACATAATTTTAAATTTATTGGTAAAAAATATATACATATTTATTTATCTATTTATTTGTGGACATCGTGCGCAAAAAAATAGTCGCGCTTATTTTTTCATTTAAAATTATAATGTGGGTTATACGGCGTAAAACATAGTATCTTCAAACTCGCATCGTTTTGGGTCACTTTCGAGCTGGACAGCTTCTTTGGAAGTTCAAAAGCTGGACTTCATAGAGCTGTATGTTCACTCGGTATTGACAGCAGGGTAGACGCTATGCATGTTTTAGGCCAATCGTGTCTCCGGTTAGGGTCACGTGACTACAGTCTAGAAGCTGGTGATAAAGCAGAACACGGCACCTGCCTGGAGCCCAAGGCCACACATAGCATTCACTGCACTATCAACCTTGGGTACAAGTGACAAAGCCGCTCGTTGTGGTCGTTGATGCCCCATAAGATAAGCCTTTTGTGTGTGCACTCCCGTTTTGGCCTTTCCTTCTCTCCTTTTCTCTCTCTCCCTAAGCTGAAAGCGTGGTAGAAGGTGCGTGGTCGCGTGGTTTGACGGATGACGCATTAGCCGTTGGCAATCTCGGAATGCGTTCTGCCGGACCTAGTTTGGCGTGTGTTGCGCCCTGCGTGGCTGCTGCGGATTTCTGCTTCTGCAAGCGATTTCTTCAAAGAAGCCCAAGAATTTTTTGTGATGCGTTTAGTGTTCGGTTCTACAAATGACAGCTTGTGCTACATCGTGTTGAATCTTCACGGACACCTTCCTTCTCGTTTTTGTGTTTGAGTGGTGGTTCTGCCGTGGCCGTGTCGACATATATCTCGGATTACACCTTTCAAGTCCCGTCTCGTCAACGTAAGTGCGCTGCAACCTACTTCGCGACAATTGATCGTTTTCCTAAAGGTACTCTTCCAGATTACCTCTAGAATTAGGCCGTGTCTATCTCCTGGCAGCCGGGAGAATAATTTCTCCGAAATTCTAAAATCATGTCACAACTGCAGGTAGAATACCGATTTTTTTATTCTCCCTGCGTTTCGTGATAACACGTTCCACGGTCACCTTCTCGTGGATACACGTTTCATGGACACACGTTTCGTCGACATTAACGTTTCATCGACATTCGTTAAGCGAATGTCGATAATCCTGCTTTCCCTGGGAATTAAGTTGAGCGAAATCAGGAGTGGCGTAAAGCGCAGCTCATGTAAAAATTAATAAAAGTTGGTACATGCTCAATATCCAATTGGTATTTTTCTTATACAGATGAGAAGTCACTTTTGGTAGTTATTTGTAGAAAACAACAATATACCATGTGTTTTTTTATTCTTGCAGATTTGTTTTAAAAAAGCCGTGAAAGCTACACTTATGCGGTTTGTGCGAGTGAGTTATACGCCCAGGGGGACATTATGTGGGTGGCTAATCTTTGCGATAAGTCGGCTAATTAATTAAAATTCACTAATTAACTTTTAATTAGTGAAAATAGACATATGGTTTCAATTAGAAACTTGCTGAGCGTCGTCCAAAACCCTAAATCAGTTATTTTTAGAAAGACTTTGAGCGCATGTGAAGCATAGTAGTGCGCTGAAGTTACCACTCGTGGAGCAGGTACAAGGCTGGGGCTAGATAAGAGACGGAAAAATTGCGCGGGCGCCTTACCGAAACCGTTAGCCTTGTACCTGCTCCACGAGTGGTAACTTTAGTGCACTACTACGCTTCTCACGCGCTGAAAGTCTTTCTGAAAATGACTGATTTAGGGGTTTTGGACGACGCTCAGCAAGTTTCTAATTGGAACCATATGTCTATTTTCACTAATTGAAAAGTTAAGTAGTGAATTTAAATTAATTAGCCGACTTATCGCAAAGATTAGCCACCCAAATAATGTCCCCTGGGCGTATAACTCACTCGCACAAACCGCATAAGTGTAGCTTTCATGGCTTTTTTAAAAACAAATCTGCAAGAATAAAAAAAAACACCCTGTATATAAAGTTTGCCTTATCTGATTGGGACATATCTGGCCTGATATGGGAGGCAGATATACCCTTATTTGGCAGACCCAGATATGGATATATAAAAAATTGGGCATATCTGGCTAGATAAGTCTTATATAAACTGATGTGCTTGATATGGCCAGATATGCCCAATTTTTTATATAACTATATTGTTTTTATATATAAGTCCAGATATGCCATTTTCGTAAGGGACGCAGTCTTTTCTCAAAATGGGCTTTAGCCACTTTCTATGGTTACGGGTGTTACTTGGGGTGTCGGGACACAAGAGTCCCGGAACCTTCTGTATCGAGTCTGCATAAAACGCGGAAAAAAGAGTGAAATAAATCCTAAATGTGAACCACATCTACCACGTCAAATGCCCAAAATCGCATCAAGAAAGCACGAGAGAGGCTAAGTCACTTCGTTCACGTGGTTTACGTTTTCTGTATTTTATGGGGAAGCGGCACATCCTCGTGTTGATAGCTGGCAGCTGGCGACTGGCCAGGCATTATCAGTGTAAGTGAGGCTATGGTCTAGATAAAAAGGTACTACTCAACGCATACGATGTTTGGTGAAAACACTGAAAATAACAGAAAACAACGCCTACTATAGTTGAAGCCCCACTATCGAGGAAGTAACACGTGCCATTGTTTCAATGACTTTACTAGGATTGTGAATTCTACCCCGCTCATTTTCATTATTTAATTAGACAGGGCATACAACACGAAAGCACCCCCCCCCCCCCCCGATCCCTTATTCACTTGGAAAATGTAAGTTGATGGCCTAATTGGTGAAACATCTCAAAAAGAGTTGGCCCGTAAAACGAGAACATACAGAGGACTGCTCAGGACAAAAATTTGTCGTTAGTTGTTTATACAGCGGTAGTTTAGTCTGCCAGATATGGAGACTTTGTTACACACTGTTGATAAGAAATTCAGCAAGTGCAGTACAACCACTAGCCTGGGCTCTTCAGCGTGCATCATGCAGTAGTGATACACAACCGCAGGCCCGTACGGTGCTGTTCCAGATCGAAGCGGGCATTGTGCTCCGAGCTAGTGTGCCCTAGCCCACTCGGCCAACGATCCCCCCTGGACAGAACAAGCGCTACCTTCAACTAATCTTAAAACGAAAAAATGGAGAAAGGAAATGAAAAGATTACAAACTAAAACTGAAAAAGGCGAAATATTTTAAAAGTAAAATTATCAAAATGTAGCTGGAGGATTTATAAAGAGGTAGTTCGAAATATTAGTTAACAAACAAAAAGAGAGACTAATAAAAATAACATAAAATATTGAAAAGCAATAAAAAGGTCCAGAAAAAATATATATACAAGCATTATCTTGCTGGCAAAGACTGGCAAGCACAGAATTTGTGATAGGGATTCCAGGAATGAAGAGAAGGGCGCTCGCTAATAATTTGATCTCGAGAGTCAATCAAAGAAAACACAAAATACAATTAAAAAAACACACCGCCGTCCTTCGCCACTCCTCCAGACTTTTATATATTTAAAACCAAACATTTCTGATCTTTCAAATATTATACGTTGTATTTAGCTTGTATAGCGCACAACAAATAAAACGTAGAAGGTAAAAAAAAGATAATGATGTACTTCGCTCACTGCGTATCCAACGCCCATTTGGTATATAAATTGCCTAAACCCCGATACATTATTAAACAATGCAGTAAGGACAGGGACTTCCCGCTTCCGGAAACTCGATCGTGTGGTAAGCGGCGCGAGCGTGCTCGCTCAGAAGATAAGATCTTCCTCCCCGGAGTGCTGGCGAGGTTTGTCACGGTCGTCGTGACCTCCCACCGAGCAAGGGTGCCGCCGCTGCTGGGGATCTAGTTCAGTCACTGCGAGACAGAGAGCGAGACCTGATACACCTTTCGCGAAATTACACGGACATTAAGGAGAATGCTGGGAACATAAGTAGACTGGCTGTGCGCGGTTGGCTTTCATATTTAAAAGATTCGAAGTAAATAACCGGAACGAGGCTTTTGTAAAACACAAGGGCAGAGCGCCTATTTTTTTTCCATTTTTATTTTTGATCAGTTAGTGCTAAATATGCCAGCTACCAGCAGTGTGTGTACATACTTTCCCAACATTATCTTTGATGTTTGGGTAATTCGGCAAAATAACTACTTGCCTCTCGCGAAGCGAGTGAAAATATATAGTGTTCGCAAAAAATCGTCTGCTAGCGCGCGCGAAGAACGGGATTCGTCTTCTAAACGAAGCGTCATTCGCAGACGAAAAGAAAAAGAAAATACAGTGCATCGTCTGCTAACAAGTTGCAAAATAAAGTTGACCGCTTGCTACAAACAGAGTGCAGCGGCGGAATGAGGTCCGAAGCGGGATGAAATTCGAAATCGGCTGCTCTTCCATCTTTCAAGCGATCGACAACCTATGCCTCGCAAATCTCAGGTTGTTCTGCTGCCGTATAAAGTCTGAAATTAACCGGTGGCTATAGAAAGGCTCAAGAGAAACACATTAGAAACCACAAGACATCTCCCGCAATTTGTAATTTAATAAGACGTTCTTACCGCAGTATTTCGCGATCGTGGACCCGCGAACGGGACGAACATTTGTCATTGGTCAGTCATGCGCGTCCAGCAAAAATCTTTGGCGCCACGCACTATCAGCGGCCGAGAAAGCTCCTGCTCTCACTTTGAGCAAAATCGTACCCGTCGGCTAGGAGAAGGCGCCGATTGTTGGGGTAGTCCGCTACCGAGCCATTAGATGCCTCTCCTGTACTGCTCCCTTTTCCTCACGCGGTCTTTTTTTTTTGCATTTGTTGTTTGCACTGTTTGCACTTTCGACGGCCGAACCAAGCTAGACTCTACATGTCGCTGACCCGCAGTGGGATAGGACGGTGCTCTGGACCCGTCTGGGCATCATAGGTAGTTCTGGAGCCTAAATAATATCTCGCGGGTATCTTGCTTCAAACCTGCAGTTATTAGGAATATGAGTTTTGGCGGTGAAAGAGGCGACACAACAAAAACTGTAGCTCTAGGTAATAAAGATTGCAGAGCCCATCGCTGTCACTACAGATGCCTGGCTACAAAAGTGCCGGTTGCTGTGATGAGTCTGATCATATTTGACGGTGACAGCGCAGGGAAAACCACTCTCACACCATACACTCAGGAAGACAAGCACACGCGCTGAACTTACAACTCTTGTGTATTCGACTACTTCATTTTTCTCTTCAACGTCCGGGTTGACTTTTCCGAACGTGATAAGTAGAAGAAGTAGCACGACATACAAGGAAAATTCTAAATACACAGCAAAAGAACAGTAAAAGAGAAGAAAAAAATAAAGAAACGAAAAAAAGATATAAACTAAAAACTTTTACAAATCGTCTGTCTCCCTCATCGCTATCATTTAGATAGAAATTGAAGCTCCTTGGTCGACAGCGCTATAGAAGGACTACTTACACACTTGTCCTTCAGCTGTGCTATCCTTTCCGCTTCCATTATTTCTCTTGTCAATGCGTTTCGACTTCTACCGATCACAGAACAATTTTCAAAATGGGCTACACAGCCACAATCGCGACAATGGACTCCCAAGTGTCCAGCTACGACTCGGTGGGTGTTATAAAAATGCTCTCTTAAACGATCATTTAAACACCTTCCAGTCTGGCCTACATACTCTCTACCACATGAGAGTGGGACCGAATATACGACTCCTTCAGTACAACTGACAAAGCTCTTTTGGTGCTTTTTTGAACAATCAACTTCCCGGTGTGCCGATCCGTTTACCTTCCTGCACAGGCTGAGAAGCTTATTTGGTGCTGAAAAAGCAACATTAATGTTAATGCGGTTACCTACCTTTTTAAGACCCTGCGAAACTTATACACCTTTGCAAGTGGCGATCCCGTCTCTAACCTCGAACCGCGCACCGCGTGTCAGGCGGGCCTACTCTCCAGCCAGGACGTTCGCTGCTGATCGAAGAATGTTGCTAAGCCGTCTCTTGCTCTGAAGCATAAACCACTGAGCGGCAAGAATAAATTAAATAATATATATATATTTATAAAACATGCAGGTGTTCTCTTCGACTGCAAAAAAGCACAAACAAAATAATAAAATACGTATAACCAGCGCCAGAAGCCGCATGGCCATTGCAGCAACGATGGTTGCAGCTCGCGGCAGCTCTGGCTTCCACGACGTGCTGGAACAGAGGCTGCGATCGTTGAAAAGTCAGCTCCATACCCATTAAACATGACCCGTCCTCACAATATTTGATGCTGCGAATACTGTGTGGATACCTCACTCCCGCGTTCCGACAACAGTAAGTGTGATCGCTAATCCTGGCCGTCGGCGACACTAGCAAGACGCCGCCATCTTGTCATCGCGCCACCCCAGTGAGCGTAGCCACTTGGCCCCCTGGCACGTTGCCTCAGTGCGCACTGCCAGCATGGCGGTAAACGTTAAGCGGCTGCCAGCATCGCCCAAAATGGCGACGCACAGGAGCCCTTCTTGCAAACGTGTATAGGGAACAACGGCCGTCCTTTTCTTTTCTGTATTGCGTTTAGGTCGCTCACCCCATCTTATTTTCTTTAATAAATCCTCTGCCACGGCTGTAAGTAATGTACTAGGATATCCTGTTGACTTTAACCTGGCAATTTGAGTATCAAAGCTAACCTTAAGTGAATGAATACAAGACTTATTAAGCGCATTGGTGAGACATAATTTAACAATGCCTCGCTTAACAAGCTTGGAGTGTGCTGACTGAAAATTAAGAAGAGGTTTCTTCCCTCTCGGTTCGTAGGACCAGCATACATGATGCTCCGAAAAAATTAATCTGAGGTCCAAGAACCGCAAGGATCCTTCTGTGGGGAGCTCATGAGTTATTTCTAGTGGATCTACACAGGATTTAAAACAGGAAAGAACGTTAGAGACCAATATTTGAAAGTCATTAGCTGCACAATCTAGCACAATCAAAAAATCATCAACAAAGCGAAACACCTTCACAACAGTAGACGCATCTAAGCTACGTGAAAGGATACGGTCCCGATGCGCGAGGTAAAGGTTACTCAAAACTGGTGCTATGCATGAACCAATGCATACCCCTGCTTTTGGAGAAAGGTGTTATCCTCCCAACACGCAAACGTAGATCGTAAATATACGGTGAGCAATTCAAGGAAACCACCTTGGGAAATTCCTGACGCGGTCTGAAAAGCAATAATACCAAAAGAGTCAATGCAGTCCTCAACACACTTCAACAGCTCATCCTGCGGAAGGGAGTAGTAGAGGTCCTTCATGTCCACTGAGAAGGCCTTGAGATGCCAATCATTAGAGTTTGTTAGAAACGTTATCACTTCGCGAGAGTCTTTTAGCATAAAAGGATCTTCAACCGGCAAGAGATTTAATTTCTCCTGCAAGAATAAGGCAACAGACTTCTGCCACGACCCTTTCTCAGATACAATCACCCTTAAGGGGCAATCTACTTTATGAGTTTTTGCGCTGAGAAAAAGCTCTAAGCTAAGGTTCCTACTGCGTTCAATCTCGCGAAGTGATAACGTTTCTAACAAACTCTAATGATTGGCATCTCAAGGCCTTCTCAGTGGACATAAGGGACCTCTACTACTCTCTTCCGCAGGATGGGCTGTTGAAGTGTGTTGAGGAATGCATTGACTCTTTGGTATTATTGCTTTTCAGACCGCGTCAGGAATTTCCAAGGTGGTTTCCTTGAATTGCTCACCGTATATTTAAGATCTACGTTTGCGTGTTGGGAGGATAACACCTTTCTGCAAAAAGCAGGGGTATGCATTGGTTCATGCATAGCACCAGTTTTGAGTAACCTTTACCTCGCGCATCGGGACCGTATCCTTTCACGTAGCTTAGATGCGTCTACTGTTGTGAAGGTGTTTCGCTTTGTTGATGATTTTTTGATTGTGCTAGATTGTGCAGCTAATGACTTTCAAATATTGGTCTCTAACGTTCTTTCCTGTTTTAAATCCTGTGTAGATCCACTAGAAATAACTCATGAGCTCCCCACAGAAGGATCCTTGCGGTTCTTGGACCTCAGATTAATTTTTTCGGAGCATCATGTATGCTGGTCCTACGAACCGAGAGGGAAGAAACCTCTTCTTAATTTTCAGTCAGCACACTCCAAGCTTGTTAAGCGAGGCATTGTTAAATTATGTCTCACCAATGCGCTTAATAAGTCTTGTATTCATTCACTTAAGGTTAGCTTTGATGCTCAAATTGCCAGGTTAAAGTCAACAGGATATCCTAGTACATTACTTACAGCCGTGGCAGAGGATTTATTAAAGAAAATAAGATGGGGTGAGCGACCTAAACGCAATACAGAAAAGAAAAGGACGGCCGTTGTTCCCTATATACATAAAGTCTCGCACGGTCTTAAAAAGATAGGCAACCGCATTAACATTAATGTGGCTTTTTCAGCACCAAATAAGCTTCTCAGCCTGTGCAGGAAGGTAAACGGATCGGCACACCGGGAAGTTGGTTGTTCGAAAAAGCACCAAAAGAGCTTTGTAAGTTGTACTGAAGGAGTCGTATATTCGGTCCCACTCTCATGTGGTAGAGAGTATGTAGGCCAGACTGGAAGGTGTTTAAATGATCGTTTAAGAGAGCATTTTTACAACACCCACCGAGTCGTAGCTGGACACTTGGGAGTCCATTGTCGCGATTGTGGCTGTATAGCTCGTTTTGAAACTTGTTCTGTGGTCGGTAGAAGTCGAAACGCATTGACAAGAGAAATAATGGAAGCGCAAAGGATAGCACAGCTGAAGGACAAGTGTGTAAGTAGTCCTTCTATAGCGCTGTCAACCAAGGAGCTTCAATTTCTATCTAAATGATAGCGATGAGGGAGACAAACGATTTGTAAAAGTTTTTAGTTTATATCTTTTTTTCGTTTCTTTATTTTTTTCTTCTCTTTTACTGTTCTTTTGCTGTGTATTTAGAATTTTCCTTGTATGTCGTGCTACTTCTTCTACTTATCACGTTCGGAAAAGTCAACCCGGACGTTGAAGAGAAAAATGAAGTAGTCGAATACACAAGAGTTGTAAGTTCAGCGCGTGTGCTTGTCTTCCTGAGTGTATGGTGTGAGAGCGGTTTTCCCTGCGCTGTCACCGTCAAATATGGTTCACCTACTCGCCCAAGCATCTATCCTCTCGAGTCTGATCAAATTGTCACACGTTTGTGCATGGAGGTTCGAGATAACCACCGTAGATTGATTTCATGACATTCATATTATCTGTAAGTTTTTCAATGATGACAAACAAGACAGGCATGAAGCCAGCGGGCCCATTCAGATTCGAAATTCAAAAGAAGAAATTTGAATTTGAGCGTGATTTCTAAATGCGTCCTAGCGCCTCGACCTGACGCTACTCTGAAACAAAAGAACATTCCCAATCAAATTGAGGTGAACAGGTGGCGTGATCTTGTGTGAACATTCGCAACACCAGTCCACACTCCGAATTTAGTGTTGCATTTACTCATCAGAGTGCACCAGATTCCACAGCGAGAGCTTTTATAGTCGTGTCGTCGTGCTGTTGCCTTTCCTGTAGTCCTCTTATTTTCAAAGAGTTCTGCAACTGAAGCATTTACTGTCATGCAACTAATTAGTAATAAAATTGAACTATGTTCCTAGCTTGTGGCTTTCCTTGCCCGTTACATTCTTAATTACATAATATCATGAAGTATAAAAACATAGAAAGACAACTTTCCCTTTACACTGCAGATCTTAAATCGGTGGTGGGAGCTTTCGTCTTTAAGATCAAAGGTAGCAAAAAAGTAGACGCAATAGTCAACGAAAACTACCAGTGGAAGTAACAAGCATGTACAAATTTTTCGCATGATTTTAAAAGAGTGGCAAATAGATAGGATGTTCCTGTGGTATTTTCGGCTTCCCGAAATTGGCTCAGACATGTTCACATGTTTCCTTGAAATCTGACAACCTGTCCTTTACACTGCAGATCTTAAATGGAGGGGTGGTAGCTTTATTCTCACATATCAAGGTAGTCAAAAATGTAGAACTTGATATCAAAAATCGAGGTAGCCCTTTTCTACCTTTTTGCGCTGTTTTATCTCATTATATTTATTGTTTGTTGTTTTCTGCGTTCACAGGACATGACGTACTCTGTGCGTCAACCACCTGCCCAATATGAAATGTTTAGAAAGAAAACGCCTTTGCAGTTTTAGCAGGTAATCACCTGCCCTCATGTTGTTGCTTTTTTTTTTTTGACTGTATAACGCCTTTGTTGGTAAATTATTACACAAGCTAAGATTTTTATCGTTTTTTGAAACTTTTTTTAGTTTCCGCTCTGGGTGCCACCTTCAAGCTGGGAATCCTGCTGAAACACCTTACGTTTTGAGAACCAAGCCATCCAAGGCACCAATATTTATAAAAACCAGTGTTACTTCGTGGCTCAGTATACTTATTTTATTTATTTATTTAAATACCTTACGCACCCTCAAGGGGCATTATGGAAGGGGGGGGTTACAAAGCAGAATAAATCAGAAGCACAGAGCACAAAAACAATAAAATCAACCACACTTAAGTAGACACGCATTGAGGGCCCCAAAAAGTGGTTAAACCTTGGAGAAAAAGAACTTGATTACGTTGACAAACAATGTTAACGGGCAAGTCATTCCAGTCAGCAATGGCGGATGGCAAAAACAGGTAGAAAAACAAGGATGACTTACAAGAAATAAGTTTAATCTTACATGAGTTATCAATGCGGGCTGAAACATAAAATGGTCGAGAGAAAGTGATGAGTGAAGTGATGGCGAGTAGTAAATTTTTTGCAGAAAACAGCTTTGATACCCTGCAGCGTATCTCAAGTGACTGAAGGTCAGCACGAGTTTTAAGGTTAGTTACACCGGTATGTCGTGATTAATGAGAAAAAATGAAACGAACGGCTCGGTTTTGGAGTGCTTCCAGTGAGGCAGATAAGTAATGATAATGAGGGTTTTAAATGCTGCAAGCGTATTCCAGGATCGGTTGAACAAGCGTGACGTATGTTAGTCGTTTAAGAGAAGATGGGGCAGAATTAAGGTTACGTTTTAAATAACCGAGACTACGGTTAGCTCTTGAAAGAATGTAATTAATATGCATGTTCCATGATAGATCGGAGGTTAGGTGAACTCCTAGGTATTTGTAAGATTGGACTAATTCCAACAGGGTATTTTGAATGTGATATTGACTGGGGTAAAAACAAGAATTATCAGGACGAAAAAACGAATGTGCTTGTATTTAGAAGAGCTTAAAATCATGAGCCAGTTTGTACACCATGAGCTGATATTTAGTAAGTCGTCTTGAAGGGCAGTAGAATTTAATGGGTTACTGATCCGACGATAAATAACGCCGTCATCGGCGAAAAGACAAATTTGTGAGGTCAAGGAGTTAGGTAAATCGTTTATATAGATGTTGATGCTTCAAATTGACGTTACTTTCTCGCTCCTATTACTTTTGCCAATTTGCATTTGTCAAAATGGGACGACATCCGGTAGTTCTGCTACTGTGGATGTCAATGATGAAATGAATGAGACTCATTAAAAATTTGATGTGTTTGTTGTCTTTGGGGGTAAAGCGAGCATAGTTTACTTCACTTTTATTTCATCTGGCATTAACTCTATTGAAAACAAATACATAGAATGCCACGGGTTCCAGATGTTCCTTCTCGTCACTTCGAGAGTTTAAGCAAGAAGCCCATGACCCACAAATCTTAATTTGACCTATGAGGGCTGTTCTAAGCGGCGATTGTTCGCGAGCCCGACGTGAGGGTCCCTTCTGTGGCTTTTGCTTGCCTCACTCCGACATCAATCAAGCTTGATCAATCGCCACCCTGCCTAACCCCGGACCATTTTGCTTATTTATTTATTTATTCTTGAGTTGAGGATGCCCACCAACAGCTGAGCTCCTTACCAGTGGTACACCATAACACATTCAAAACGAACCAAGTAATGCGACCACTGCAATAATAAAAGTACAAAGACGATATTGAAATGCAGATGCCCTATGTCATTTGCCCTACCACTACGTTTTTAAAATCGCTAAAATTCATAAAGACATCTTTCGCAGGTGACTCAAAATTGTTATACAGGGCCATCATTCTTGTGAGAGGCGAGAGGTTAAAATGTCTGAGAACACAAAAAAGTTCTGCATATCTCAAGGAGCGAGATGGTACGTGAATGCTTATATCGGTTGTTAGCAAACCTGTGCAAGCTACTCCGTCGTTCAATAATTTATGCAAACATAACAAATCTCGAATATCTCTTCTCTCAGCAAGGGTGGTCATTTGCAATTTACAAAGGAGCCAGTTATAATCATAGTGAAATTTTTACCAAGGTGGCGGTCGTAAATTAAACAGATGACGTGTCTCGAAACTCCTTCAATGCGCTCTAGTCTAAACAAAGTCAATGAATTCCACGCGGTTGATGCAAATTCTAATCTCGAGCGGACGTAACAGTTATACAGTACTGTTGCAGTGCGCGGGTTTTTAAAGTCCCGTGTATTCTGGACACCATGCCAAGCATCCTCAACGATGAAGCAACTACAGCATTGACATGTGCTTTCATTCAAAGGTTAGAATCTCATAACACACGGAGATCACGAATTTCAAATTTCCTTTCTATTTTACACTGGTTCAGCATATAAGAATACTAATGCACTATATTTTTTCGGCTAAATGTAATGACGTTGGTTTCCCTTGAATTTAACATAAGACAATTATTTGAACACCACGCACTGACCGCATTAATATCACTTTGTAATTGCAAGCAATCTCCAGGGGTCTCAATTTTGCGGAATAGTTTTACATCATCAGCATATTGCAACACCTGAGAAAACTTTACACAGCCGAAAAGATCGTTGGAAAAAATTATGTATAAAAGGGGCCCAAGATTTGATCCGTGCGGCACCTCAGATGTAGCGACGTATGGATGAGACATGACTTCTTTAATGCGTACAAAAATTCACGCGTCCCGACAAATAACTTCTAAACCAAATTGCGTACCTCTAGCTTACGCTATATTCACACATCTTAATTAAAGCAATTTATGATTGACCATTTCGAAAGCTTTCCTCATGTCTAAGTAAATTACATCAACTTGGCTCTTCTTTTCTATGATTGAAGCGCAAAACTGCATAAACTCACAAAGGTTTGTTTCTACCGATCTACCTCTTATAAAACCATGCTGTGCAGGATTATTTTGTGTTAAAAAAGCGATACATTCTTGTACAAACAACCATCTTAAAAAAAACTTTCATTCGATTAGACAGCAATGACGCCGGCTTATAATTTTTTTATCAGTTGGGTCTCCCGATTTAAAAAAACAGGTACATTAACAGCGGCTTTCCATGCGGCAGGAAATGTCTATGACATTAATACAAATCAAAAAATATTTTGAAACGGGTGCGATTATGCTACAACAACCTGTTAGGATAAAACTGGGGATGCCATCGACACCCGTACATAGCTTTGGCTTGAGTTTCCCCACTGCATCCATTATTTCAGAAATCTCAACTTTCTCCGCTACCATCCCATCTCCACAACTCTAAGGAGTGTGGAAAGTATCAATATTGGGAGATTCAGATGAAAAAGATGAACTAAAAAACTCTCAAAACGTCTGAGCGACATCTGGTGGGAAGAGATAATTGCAACCCTCTTGTTCAAAGTAATATCCTGTCGAGGTTCTTTCGTGTATTTCTTCGTATATTTCCAAAAATATCTAGGCTGTGTCCCTAGGTTTCCCTCGACTCTCATTTTGTGCCGCATGTCATCTTGCTCATATAATTTCTTCACTAAAGCTCTACACACACTGTATTTGTCGTGCCAATACTGTAAGCCAGTCCTATTGTACTGTCTTTGATAATGAAGCTTTCTACAATAATTCCGCCTGAGTTCCGGAAAAAACCAAAAAGAAAATTTTGAAGATTTTACTGTACCTACGGGAATGAAAATTCGTATTCCGTCCAAAAATGTTTCTATGAAACGCTCCGTCGCAGTGTCAACATCGTTTATAACGATGTTGTCACGATATAACATGCCTGCATCTACACAGCGAGTCCAAGACCTCCACACGGCTGCTCCTGTCAGCATTCCTTTGGCTTCATGTGCTGCGGCTTGTCTGAAACACCTGGTCCCTACTGGCACCAAAACAAGATCATAGGTGCCGTCCGGATCTGGTGTGGTGGTGTTCGTGAGCTACAGCTTTCACGGCTTCCTCCATGCCGTGCCCGAGTGCAGCATGATCGCTCAAGAATCACCATCAGCCCAAAACAAACGCAGCCTTTTCCAACTGACATCTTTTATTTTCACAAGTGAGCCTGGATCTGTACATTTTGCTTTCTTTTTGTTTAGTCATAACCTCAGTGGTAATAACCTTTTTTTTTCTTGCTCGACGAAAATCGTCTATCATGCCTACACCTGAGCTCTGTGCTCTATGCTCCGACTGCATGCCAAATGACGGCCGCTACCTGGAGTTCGATGAGTGCACCAAGGCCTTCCATTTAGGAAAGAAATGCTCAGGTATCTCTGAAAGCACAATTAAGGGAATGAGCGCTTCGAAGGTAGACAAATGGCGCTGTCCTGCATGCCGCGGAAGGCATTCAAAGGATAACTTGGAAAGCCTTGATACTGTATCCACTCCAACCAAATCTAGTGCCGTCTCAGCACAGCTTACAGAAGTTAATGAGAAATTACTCAGCTGCTTTTGACGCAGACTCTAGATAATTTAAGAGTTAGCCTGAGTGAGATGCACAAGTCGCTGAATTTCTTTTCATCAGAATACGACTCTCTTGTTGAGTCATACAAATCTCAAGACACCGTCATCAAGAAACTTCAAACCGAAATGAGTACAATGCGTTCTGTCCTATCAAAAAAACCAAAGAAAATTCAACAGCTCAAATCCAACCAGAGTGACACAGATCAAACCAATCGCCTCCCGAACATGGAGATACATGGGATTCCATTTAATTCGAATTAAAAGTTGCAGATATCATGACTGACCTGGCAGGAAAGTTGAAGATCGACTTTAAACCTGCTCATATGATGGCTGCTCAACGTCTGCCGGGATGAGCAATGCCTCCCCTCCTGATTCGCTTCTCCTCGGTCCCATTACAAAAAAAAAAAACTTGGACGTCCACTCGGGGAAACCTAAGATCTATCCCCCTTGAAGTTTCCCATCCCTGAATATACAGGGTGTCACAAAAACAAACTTCACACGGTTTTTATTGCAAAAATAAACTAGGCATCGCCGAATGCTCATTCTCCGCTCAAAGGTAGCGCTAGAGGTTACAACCAGATGCCAAAGTTTCAGCCCGATCCGATACCATATTCAAAAGTTATAAGGTATTTTCTGAAAAGTTCAATGGGAAAATGGCGGATGATGCAGTTTTCGAATACATGGGGCTCTATGGCACCAGAAACCGAAAACGGGCGAAAATGGGCTCCATTTTCCTATTGAAATTTTCAGAGCATCACTTATAACTTCTGAATAAGGTATCGGATCGGGCTGAAACTTTGACATTTGGTTGTTACCTCTAGCGCTACATTTGGGCGGCGAATGAGCGTTCGGCGATGCCTAGTTTATTTTTGCGATAAAAAAACAGTATTTTTTCTGACACCCTGTACTTCCACAATCTTACAGACGCTAGTAGGAACCTCTTCTGGATGGCGCTCACAAGAGGAAACGAGAAAGACTTCAAATACATGTGGACTCGGCATGGTAAAATTTATTCAACACAAAGTCAAAACTCAACAGTCCTTCGCATCACTGGCAGAAATGCATTGGAACTTATCAACTAGGCTTTGATGACTAGTTTTTTTCAGCTAAAAGACCTACAATCTTGCTTATACTTCTTCAACCCCAACTCAAGTTGTTCCTTCAATGTATTACATGTTAGTATCCGAAGCATTAATAAGCACTGGGACACATGACTGAACGCTATTAAGTCTGTACTTCCCATAGCTGATGTCTCCGTCCTTACAGAAGTTAATAATCACAGCAGAATTGTAAACCAATTCCTCTTGCCTGGTTTTGAAAGCATATTCTGCATACGAGACAAGAACCGCGCTGGTGGAATCGCGGTAGTCTGAAGAAACGCGTTGTCTTCTTCTAATGTACATGTATCGTTCAACTCATCGGAGTCAATGGCACTGCGTATCTTTACATCAGTCCTTGAAATAGTCCTACTTACATTTTATAGACCACCTTCTGAAAAACTTTCCAAATTTATTTGTGACCTGCATAACGACCTACAAACTTTGCGGAATCATGCATCGCTCTGCCTTGCAGGTGACTTTAACATCGACTTATTCAAACCGTCCAAATCTTTGGTTTGTGAATATCTTACTATATCGACAGGTCACGGCGTTAAACCTTCAACTCTTGCACTCTCAAAGGAAAAAATCTTAGGATACGAACTAGTGATTTCGGCAATTGACGATATCAATGTAAGACCTTCATCCACTACAACAAATGCGGCAGTTATATCGCACAAACTAGCAGACCATTACTTTTTAGCCTGCCACATGGAATTTTCAATATGCGCTTCAGAAACAATCCACAAAAAGCTTCGTCGCTTTGAACTTGTAGATCACAAAACATTCGATCACTTAACATCTACTTATGACTGGTATACTTTTCAACATATATATAGCTCAATCTGAGATCTACTCACCCTTTGTACTACTAATTAAGGAGTTCTTGCAAGCCTCAAAAAAGGTTGTCATGCTAAAGAAAAGAAAGTCCAATTTCCACTGGGTGAATACTGAAATACTTTCAGCTATAAAATTTATAAATTGGCCTGGAAAAGATATCGCCGCTCGCGTCATAACACCTGCCTACGTGATGACTTCAAAACATTACGGAACAGCGTAAGTGCTCTTATTCGATCTGCGAAGCGGCTCTACTTTCAGAAGCTGAATCTCGAACCAACTCAGTTAAATCCTGATATTTAATTAACGAGTTGTGCGGAACTACATCGCCTCGTTTAAAAGCAAACAATTTCAATGGCGTTTTTGAACATTGTGCGCATGCTACGGCCAATATCTGCAACAACTTCTTCGCCTCATTCTTGGACAGAGCACGCTCAAATGCCACATTGTCTTCCTTTTCAAACTCGAAATCAGCTTCCGCATTTCTCTCTCATATATCTATTAATGACTTGGAGTCAATCATATTAGGACTCAAACCTAATAAAGCTCCAGGTTACTATAATATGTCTTATCGATCTTTGCAGATATTTAGGATACATACAGGACACACTTCTTTTGTTTAACGAAATAATCGAAACTGTGCCTATTCCCGATGAAATGAAAACTGCCATTGTAAACGCACTTTTCAAGGGAGGGCAACGATAAAAAGTTGAAAACTCTCGACCAATAATTATTCTATCATGCCTCGTTCAAATATTGGAAAACAATATTTATATAACCATGGCTTCTTTTGTTGATAATTACAACATATCTTCTTCTCAATACGGTTTCATTCTAGGATGAGGTACACAAGCCCTGCTCGAAACACTCTGACAACTTAAGTTTAGGCTTTGAACACAACCTATTTATTTGTGCATGCTTCCTCGACGTAGCAAAGGCGTTCAACACTGTGGGCCTTTCAATTTTGATACAAAAACTTTATTCTGCTAGTTTCTGGGGACCGTTCTTGTGTCTATTACAAAATCTTCTGCAAGATCGATCCCAAGTGGTTTCGATCGACGGTGTATACAGCACCAAAGTTTTCTTGAAAGCGGGTGTTCCTCAAGGTTCCGTTCTTTCTCCTCTTCTATTTAATATACATGTGAGTGATGCCTACCATGGTACCAAACTGTACCCTCTTTCATATGCTGATGATATTCTCCTACTAACAAGCCATCTGTCTTATCGTACAGCAATACAAATGCTTCAGGAATGTACACATAAACTCATGAAATGGTTTGAAGTCAATCTTATAAACATGAATATTTCCAAAACAAAGCTGGTCTGCTTTCGCAATCCTTTAAAAGTTGTGGTTCCAAAATATTCTCTTTTTCTCCACACTTCACACTGTGTAGGATGTCACTGCAGCCCAATTCCTTACTCAGAGACGGTGAAATACTTAGGCATCCATATGATTCGAACCTTTCATGGAATTCACATCTGACAAGAGTATGCTCAAAGCTAAGAAGCATCCTATATATACTCTACAAGATTAAGACGTGTTTGCCATTTGTCATTCACAAGCTCCGAGCCTACGCTTTAGGATATAGTATACAACGGTATGCCATTACAGTTTTCGACCAAGATTCTGGATTATGGCATAAGAAAGTAAATAATATCTTAAAAAGTATTCTACGTGAGGTTAATAACAAATCTACATCCTCTAAAGTGCATGTTTTCAGAGCTTGTCTACGCCCAACTTCGAATCACTGTTTTTGAAAACAGCCAAGGCCACTATTGGACAAACGATTTCAAAAGTAAATAACCAGATTCGCAATTCTTTTTTCCAACTATCTGATGGAAAAAAAACTTCGTTTAAATATTAGCACAGTATTCTAGACCTTATGTGTCTTTTTCTGGTGTACCCCAGGGGTCCATATTAAAGCCAATATTATTCAATGTTTTTTTTTTTATAAATGATCTGGGTTCTTGGGTTTGCCATTCACATATTTTGCAATATGCTGAGGAAATCAAATTGTTTCGGCAGATGTCATCCATCTGGCTGTGAAATGCTACTAGAGGATGTTAATCCTGTGCACCATTGATGTTGCCGCAATCTGTTAACACTAAATAAAAAAACTGTAGTTATGTCCTTTTCTAACAAATTTGAACTCATAAGTTTTTGTTACTATCTTGAGAACCTACCCCTGCGTAGGGTTGAATGTATAAGAAATTCAGGAGTATATATTGATTAATCGTTGTCATTCAAAAACATGTTTACAACATCACAAATGCTGTTTTATCGGACGTTAGGTGTTATTTTGAGAATAACGCGTGAATTCCCTTTGTCAACTTGTATATTCATTTTGTATTTTTCATTAGTACTTAGCAAGGTTGAATTTAGTTCTGTTTGGAATTGTATTGGTAGTGCAAACCAGGCAAAAATTTAAAATGCGCAGAGACGTTTCTTTCGTATTATTTATGATCGCTAAATTGGCCGCAGTGTTTATTATGAGTATATAACAGGCTTTTCCGACGATGCGGTTGTGCTACACTAAGCATGAGAAGGCTTGAGCGCAATCTAGTGTGTTTTGTATAACTGCGTTCATGGTCGCACTGACTGTTCAACTCTCGCATCAGCTATCAATACCTATGAACCGCGAGTGCTTTGAGGGAAAATTCCACTTTCCCAGTTAAAAGATTAACCTTTCCAGTCCCCTAAACCGCATCCAACATTTTTATAACACGTTCAGTACAACCAGCATCGACATTTTCAACTCAAGTGTTCGAGCACTGAGGCTTTCAACGCCTGGTAACTAACTGTTATCCATTTCCTGTTCTCCTATAATAGATATTAGCTGTTGCACGCGCCGCACATATCTTAAGTGTGCTTCTTTTGACTCTGTGCATCAATACTTAGGCTACTCGCCATTCATGAGCACGGAGAATAAACAAATGAAATTAATTGAAAACATTTCGACCGAATTCACGAAAACTGAGAACGGTTTCACGGTTTCTTGTTCCAGTATATAACACCGGCTATGGCAACAACCTGCAGTCTTTTTATGTCCCTCAATTATTAAATTCCTTACCTTCCGACTTCTATGACTTCACATCCAAAAGGAACGCAAAAAAGAGCTTCACCATCTTTTATTTACCGACAAGGTCTTGCAATCCTTCAAAATTTTATTTCACAATTCTTCGCATTTTTTAAAGAATCTTCAACACCAGATGTTCATATTTTGATTTGACTTTGTTTTTGTTTGACTAAATCACCACAATTTACACCACCCAGCTTTCCTGCACCAAGATTAACAACACCAAGAATATAACACCTCTCATGACCTTCTTTAACGGTGACAATGACCAGTTTGCGTGTTTGTGCATATGTGCTGGAGTGTGTGTCTACGTGATTTCCGTCGTGTCAACTTTTTTTAAGTGTCGCTAAATGTTTTTGAAAGTGGCTCAAATCTCTTCGTTACTTGGCATAGTTATTTTGATGAGGCCACTGCAGATTAGGTTCGGTTACACAAGCCCTGGATGGCTTTGGCGAACCCGACTTGTGACGTGGATATGCTACTCTTTTGAAATAAAATAATTATTATTATGATTATTATGATTATTATTATTATTTAATGTCCGCCAAGCCTCATACATAACTGGTGAATACAGCACTCGTCAAACTCGCCCCCCCCCCCCATCTTTTTAAAAATATGTTCGAATTAATATTAAACACCTGGTGTAGGGTACCCCAAGCCACTGTCCAAGCGGATATTCCGCAGTGAGACCAGCCAGAAAAATCGTGCCGGCACGTAGAAAGTTCATGCTTTCACCGAATGTGCACTGAGTTCCTAAAATGTTAATTTTATGCTCATTGTGAACGACTTGCGTGTTAAAGGTCGTACAAGGAGGGCTTCTGCCTTCTTTGCTTTTCCAAGGAACGTAGTGCCGGAGGTGCTGATGATGCTTGACAGCAGCCTAGATTATTAAACCTTGCTCTTTTCATTTGCTTGTTCTGGCTTATGGAATGGCAGAACTTCGAACACGAGCAGTGATTTTCATTGGCAAACCTGAGTTTCCTGTTGTTTGTTTTTTTTTCGTATGTTACATTTGTTGGTTCTGCATCAGTAGGCTTTGTTGTTGCTTTAGCTGCATGCTTGTTTATGCACGGATTTGCACAGATTTAACATATATTTTGTTTATTTTGCCGCACGTGATATTTTGCCTACTCTAATGTCCTAAAGCAGAAGGAAAACAAATTTAAAGTGATCACCTGTTATCGTTATTCAGTATCTTTAATCATATATCTTTGATCCTTTTTTGCCGCCCGCGTTCTCGCGCCTACAACAATGTCCCCAAGCGGAAGAGAAACAAATCTACAGTACTCACCTCTTATTTGTGCATAAAATTGTGCAATCACATTGATGTCCATTCGTAACGGCAATGCGTTTAACAAAATGTCTCTCTATGCCAGACAGACGTCTAAGCAAAAAATTTGGAAATATTCACTCGTTGTCTTCCCAGGGAGAGGCAGACCGACGAATCCACAATTATAAATAATAGAAATTGTCGTTGAATGTTTCGAAGTTAATAACAGACTGTTTTTACGGTTATAAACACCATGGATAAAAAAGAAAAAAAATTAAGAATGCAAAACGCCCACCAGGAAAATCTATCGGCTCACTATTTCACTATGCTTCTCAATACTAAATGTGTCCCCTGCAAGTACAGTACTAGGAACTGACATTGTTTTGCTTGCTACGGGAGCCTTCTCACTTCGTTCAGCTCCCACTGGCATCACCCACACAAACTTTTATCCTCGTCACAGAGTGTTCAGAATAAGTATTCCTTGTGACCTTTGCTCCCAGCTAGGGCATGGCATGTACAAAACAAAAACACAATTTCAGGCAATCCACAATTTTGTTCTTAAGTCTTGTTATTTTATTGTTCGTGTAAACATATTTTAAGTAATTTTGCAAGCTTTTAAATTAACTACGGATAAACCTAATTTTTACCTATTACCTGCACCACTGAATTAAAAATAAGAAGAAAAATTTTATCAGATTGATTTCTGACTGTTTTCCTCATTAAACAAGTCTATCCTTTAAGGGATGTAACACGCTAGCCAATCCTGATACCCTTTTCAACCAGCGTGAAATGATCTAAATTGTATCCATCGTTTTGGCTGTATTTCTCAAACCACGCACGCAGCAAAAAGGGGACTAAGGGTTAGCGCCGTGTTAATGAAACCGATCTCACCAAGCGTTCGGCTCATGCGTGAAGCCATCGTAACTTTAGTTCACAAGAGGCAGGCGGCAGTGCCCGAAACAGCTCGTTCCGTGTCGTGCTTTGCACGCGAAGAGTTTCAGCGAGGTGTCTGGGTTCGTGCAGAAAGAACAAAGTTCCCTCGATGCATGGCGGCAGCGGTGACGTAGCGAAACTGGCTGGCGCGATCGGTCTGCGATATGTGGTGAGCCGAATGCTCACAGCAGAAATTAACCCATTTCGCTTAGGAGACCAACATTTGTTAGAATTCCAATCGTCTTAGCCACACGGCCCTGAACTGGCACGCAGCTGTAACTACGTGAGTTTTGTTTTTAACGCTCAAAGCCTCTCAAAACAAAGGCTCGATGAACACAAACTAGATTTTTAAAAAAGGACAAACTCATACAAGCTAAAACAAAGCTCGGTTCGTTGAGGTACAGATAATGCTTTTGAGTTTGTCTATTTTGACTATAATCCCCAGAATAGCACAAACATGTAAAAGTTCGAACTTATTTCGCAGGTATAACACCGAAGTGAGGAGTACTTGAGTAGCTTCCTCAAGAAACCGCTTAAGTAGTAGGCTAATTTAGCGGAACACAAGCGCGACACTTTGAGCAACCAGATAACTCGAACTAATTTTAAATGCATTGTATATGGCGACACAGCACCAAGCTGGTACGTGGAAGCAACCGCTTGAAGCATGCGCACACGGAAGAGGCAAAACAAGCAGAACTTGAGCACGTTTTCTCGATCACCGTGCAATAGTTTAGGCTTGTTTTGCGAACCCCAGCCGCGAACCCCACCCTACAGATAATGAGAAGCTCCTAGAATTAAGCAGCATTTTTGCAGTGACCATGCTACGAAAACACACAGCGAGAGAACGCAACCAATGTGGTTCATTTCCGGCTAGGAACGTTAGCAATACAACTACGGAGATGAGGTAAAATCAGCTACTGCGTACAACCATAGGGTTGTGCGCAGTTAGCGCCGAGCATGTGCCCTTTGACATTTTTACAAATTCTATATTCTTAGTTTCTTGTCTTCCTACTCGCGATGTAATCACAACATAGGTCGTTTGTTTGTTTTTACACTTTATAAAAAAATATAGATGAGTTAGCTTTCTTGCTTTCCGAATCACGGCGGATAATAAAGCGATATCAATGAAGGTCAAAAATCAAAAGGCGATGAGATGAGAAGAAAAGAAAACGTGCAACGTGCTCAGGACATTGAGCCCGTTCATTGTACCCGAGAACGTCCAAGTTTTCCGATGTAATCGCATTATGAGCTTCGACATTCACTGGGATCCTTTTGGTCTACACCGTGATTCGTGGTCTTGTGTTCCGCAAAAAACTGAACTCCCGTACATTTTTTTTTCTAGCGTGCTTCGTTTTTATTTTTGGGTGCAAACTGTGTTGTGCTTATTGACAGGTTTCCCTACATTTATTGGCTTTCTGCTCGTCGTCTACTGCGGAGTTCAAATAGAGTGCTGGATAGGCTCAACTGGGAACATCACCGTACGAAGGAAAACGCTGCTGAGGGTTAATTCCCCCCAACCCCGTCTTCTTTGTGCGTTCTGGAAGGCTCTGTGTTGGGCTTCTTATCATACGAGCCAATCATGAGCTGCAAGAAGCAAAAGTATGCAGGTAAGCTGGTTAGAGGACACCGTAATATAAACCCTGAGGCAAGGAGGAAAATGTAACGGAGAAGGCGATACCAAAGCGATTAATGAAGAGGACCTTCTTCCCCCAAAAATTATAAATTCAAATTCTCTCGTAGACTTCCTTCACCATCTAGAGCTCTTTATAAGTAAATTTCTGTGAATTCGCATGGAGTGCGTGAAAATTCTAGAATTCTCTTAGGTGAGAACTGTTACTTTAGTGTAGTACATATATTGGCTTGACAGAGCAATCGTAGGAGTGACGGGTGTTGAAAAAGTGTGAATGTCCGTTCTTTTGTGATATTTAAATGAACATATCACATGGTTTGTGTTGTTGATTGCTGCTGCTTATCTTTAGATTGTTATCCCTGTCAAGATTCCTTCTCCTCTAATGACCCCAAGAGAGGCTACAGTATTCTGAAATAAATAAATAAATAAATAAATAAAATCACGAGCTTTTTGCGAGCAAAATTATAAAGTGATAAGAAAATTAAAGAATTCCTTTTAAACGAATAATCAGAAATGAAAGAGTGCTCATGGCGTTGCGGTTTTATGCCACAAGTACTGTTGTGAGCAGAAATGGGTAGTGAGTTAAATTCTGTTTAGCGTTCCAGTGAATAACTCAATGGAACTTTCGAGTTATGTAACAAGTTAAAGTCAAAGGTATATTGCATGCGTGCCAACCAAAGTGAGTACAAACGAGGATCACAAACAGCGCACGGACACGGAAAGAGCAGAAGACGGAAGGCAAGCACGGCGCTGACTTACAACTGAGCTTTAATGGATATGACAACGAGTATATATACAGACTTTGCCCGAACCAAAGCCGAGAAAGGAACAACACTTCGGAAGGACGGCATGTGTTCCTAGAGTCATATGCGCGCACTGTTGTTCTTCGATCTTCAAAGAAACACGCATTCCTTTTGCGACGAGGCACGTGACGGGGCACTATCACATCCTCGGATAGGCCGGAGAATAGCAGTGCGCGCAGATCACTCTAGAAACACGTGTAGTCCTTCTTGAGTTTTGCTTCCTTTCTTGACTTTTGGTTCGGACCAGTTCTGTATTTATACTCGTTGTCAGATCAATTAAAGCTCTGCTGTAGTTCAGTGCCGTGTTTGTCTTCCGCCTTCATCTCAGTCCGTGTCCCTGCGCTACTTGTTACCCGTTAAAATGAACTACCAACTAGCCCATTCGTCAACGTTACGAGTGAGGACTGTTTTATTTTTTATGAACCGAATTCACGTGAAGCGAGACTGATATAAACAAGAATGTGTGCTTATCCAACTAGCTTGGAGTCCCATACCATAGTCACCATTACATTGTTTTTTTTCTCGGATAATACGACCGATTTCAGATTAATAGCCCCAGATATACTTTGAATTTCAGTAGAAATTCGCGTAGTTTCTGCTTCTAGATTGGGCTTATCTAAAAAAAAAAAAACCTCTTCAAATCCTATTAAAGCAAGACTGTATTTGTCAAACTTGCAGAAATCATCTTCTAAATAACAAAGCAGCACTGCTGAATTTTCGGCCTTCGCCTAAAGAAAGACGAAGCGGGTCACAGATTAGACTCACATGGTGCGTGAGCTCTCGGCTGAGGCTCGGGTACAATCGCTGAGGTCCGAGCTCCGGCCGAACTCTGTCGTAACTTTCGTGTCCAGTGCGTGTCTCGCGTTTTCCTTCTTTAGCTGAGGCCTCCAGTGAAAAGGGCGTGGCTTTTACCTCAACGAAAAAACGTGTCTAAGCCGTAAAATTCACGCCAGAAAACGACCCACGAAGAATAAAAGAGAATGAAACTAGGGCGTACACTGAGGCAAGCGAATATGCCTTCAAACACGTAGTTTGTAAGCGTTGGTCTCTTTACACGAGCCTTTATCACCTTAGAAACCAGGCAAAACATTGGCAACTTTTCAAATGAGAAACGACTCGCAACGTAAAAAAAGAAATAGGTCAAATGGTCACAAGCTTCGAAGAACGTGGGCGCCAAACCAAAAATGGCATCAGACACCCCAATCGTTGGTTGTCTACGAGTTGCGATAGCATTCGTGTTTACCTCCTTTATTTGTTATGAGGCCACGGACGGCGTCACGGACAGCGCCTAGGCCGACGTCGAGGTGGACACCCTAGAGGACGACCTCAAGGATGACGCCTAGGACGACCTGAAGAACGACCTCTAGGACAACCTCTAGGGCCTAGAGCCCTAAGGTTCGTGTGGGATCACGTGACGTCGATTTTCCGCTGAATTTAGCGGGCACAATGAATTGATCTGCGGGTTATTTTACGTCAGGTCACGTGACATCGAATGTCCAGCTAAATTTAGCGCTAAAACTCAATTGTATAGGTCTTGTGACGTCAAATCTTTGCTAAATTAAGCGAGGAAACTGAATTAGTTTCTACGTCCTGTGACGTGACGTCAAGTTGTATCGAATTTTCCGCTAAATTTTGCCGGGAAACTGCGCATTAGGAGGCCAGAAATGTCCACGAAATCAGGAGGGGGAAAGGGGTAGTTACAGAGTGCTATTGCATTAAAACAGAATACAGTTTGGAAGCAGGAGGATATGGGTTTGCGCGATCATTATTACGTAGTTAAAGTTGCGGCATTACGGAATATTCGTAGATCGTTTCCGCCATCCCGCGATGCTCTCGGCAACCCGTTACGATACCTGAAACTCTACAGCCATTGCCAACGGAGCGCAGGCGCAGTAGCGGCTTCTTTCGTTGCGGAGGGCTTAGAGGAGGTGGAAACACGGTCTACGAGAACTCCCTGATTGTCTTAAAAACAGAAGTACAACCTCGGTTTTCTGCACGGAAGATAATCCTCTTAGCGCCTCCTCTTTTGAGCTGCGACCTGGGGTCAAGTTGGGGTAAGATAAGAAGGGGAGAGGATACAGGAAAGGAAGAGGCGGGCAAATGTGGAAAGCGTGAAGTGTACCTTGGTCAGGGTCGGTTCATAAAGGGGAGCTTGCTTACTATTTTTTACTGTTACGTGAGGAGCTCTGCATGGGACATTCATGTTCCGTATGTCGCGTACAAGGCCGCTCCTTGAACCGGTCGCCACACTTAATTCAAAGCACGGATGCCCCGGGGACACGCGACGTAAGCGGTCCTAACGTAACGTAGGAAAACGCCCCCGATGTGAACCGACCTTTAGTGCCTGCCGAGACGCTTCTCGTTATTAGTGAAAGCTAATGAAACGCACACTATGCGACACTGTTAACGCAAATGAGCTATCGGCGGTTTTTTCTTTGTTTCCTTCCCAGACTCAAGGTGCAGTCGTGGAAACTACTTGTGTGGGGAAAGCATTCATTCAGGGCGATAACCTCAGCTGTAGAGTTTGATGTCTGCCATACGTTTTTGAAGTAAAATATCAACATAAAGTGCCAATGTTACGTTCTCGCTCACAGTGCCACAGTGTCACGTAGTGTACGTTCTTATTGGCGGGATGCAGGCGGACTCAATAGCCTCGTCCCACTAGAGCGACAAACCCCGATTTTTTTCCGGCGACACCACAAAGTTTCGTGTCGCTGATGCTGTCCTACTGTAACGACCAACACCCCCGACAAACGCCGACAAGCGCGGACAAACGACTGACGACGAACAAGTTCTTGGTCGTCGTTGGACATGAACCGCAGCAAGCATTCCCACCGGGAACATATCTCGGAGACAGATTTCTCCTTCCTCGGCGCTTGTACGTTCTGCTGCCTCTCTTCCCACCTTTCTACCCTTCCTCCCGTTTCTCCCGTGGCTGGCTCCGCCGGTCGACATTCCGAGAAGGCATTGGCAGTCAATGATCGTTCTCGCAGCTCCGTCTGCCTCGACTGCTCGTAGTGGTCGTGGCTTGCTTGCTGGCCGTCGTGCTGCGAAACGGAATTTTCTGTGGCTGGTTTGCTCGCGAAAACCTGGTGAGCGAGGAGGTGCTTCAAGACGCCGAGGTCTACGCCTCTGCATCAAGATGGATACACCCATTTTCGAGGACTGACCAAAGTAAGACCGCTCACCACGAAATAGGACACGACGTTCCGGCGAGACATTCCGGCAGAGTCGAGAGACTTGCAATCACGTTCTGTGATAATCGGGATGCCGTGTGTCCCCCAAAAGACGCCTGCCCTCGATCATAGGGGTGTAAAGTTATAAACATCCTCGTAATCGGCGTGAAATTCAGTGGCGCTCATCTAGAACACCTCGAACAACCCAAAAAAAGGAGCGAGTCGGGAATTCTAGCAATCTAGTTCGGACAAAGTATGGAGTCGATTGCCACGCCTTTTTGCAGACAGACAAGGCCTGTCCATGACGTCGTCATTGGTGGACCCCGTACCCGCCACGAGGGGCAAAGACGCTGAAGCTCGACGAAAAGCGGCGCAAAGCGGCAGATGCAACCGTCTTGGTGTCACTGGCGTGGTAGCGTCGCAATCGTCGTGAGACGCTGCGGAGCCGCGCTGGCCCGCGACGCTGAAGCAAACCAAGCCGCGAGGTTAAAATCATACCGCTCGGCAAAACTCACTCGTTCACCTCACTCACCCTCACCGATCTGGCGTGAGGTGAGGGTGAGCGAGTTCGTAAGCCTCGAAATCTCATGAGTTTGAGGTTGAGTGAGGGTGTGAGTTCGGTGATGGGGCGTGAGTTTCTGAGTTCAGTGACTTCATGAGTTCGGTGAGCTTATGAGTTCGTGAGCGAGGACCTCAAGGTGAGCGCAGCCGTAAGGGTAAGGGTGAGTGAGTTTTTAACTTTTTTTTTTTTTATTTCGAGCTAGCAGTGAGTGAGTTCAACCAGAAATGCCGACCCAAGGTTAAACTAATGGAGGATACGCAGTAGGCACAAAAAATATACAAAACATTTAAATTAAAATTGAAATTACGATTTGAACAATCTCATCCCGAAAGATGGCATGTAAATACCATGGGGCTGAGCACGTTCGGTGGAAAAGAGTAAAATAAGTAGAAATAAAAATACGGGAGGGAAAAATGCAAAAGAAATCAGCTCTACGCACTAAAAAAGGGGGATATTCTTAACATTTTGGACAAAACCCCGAGACTGGGGGAAAAGGACAACACAACACAAAGTCTCAAGAAAATTTGAGACTTTGTGTTGTGTTGTCCTTCCTTCCTTCTTCACCCTCCCCTCCCTCCCTCCCTCCCCCCCCCCCAGTCTCGGGGTTTTGTCCAAAATGTTAAACCATCACCAGCTTGTTTGCGCCCTAACTTTTTGTTCTTTGGATATGCTTACACCCCTTGTCACATATACGACACCCGAAAACTTCAGTTGGACGTACAGAGCACTGATGTACAACCGCCGCCACCAAATTTCCTGATCGGCTTGATAGCCGAGTTGTACAACTTACTAAAATAGCTAATGCAACTGTGAATGACTGTAAGACAAAACAGAAAGTTATCGGGGTTTTCTTGTCAAAATAGTGCAAAACCTCTCTCTTTTTGTGAGTGTTTTTTTTTGTAGACTTTGATACGTACTTTAGATCTTTAATATCTTATATAGCACAGTCATCAACCCTGTCGCAAAAGTTGGGGCAGCCGGTTCAACGTCAGTGCGCTCTACGTCGAACTGAAGCCTTGCGGTGTCGTATATGTGACAAGGGGCGTAATTGCTACACCCTTCTGTTTTAGAGTGTAGCAACGTACAGGTCACAGAAAACATGACATAAGAGAGAACGGGTGTTTGATAATACACGGGAAAGCTCTTTATTGTTTGAGGCAAGAGCTTGAGTACTCAAAACAAGCACATACAAAGCTAAATGTTAAGAAATAGGCAGATATGAGCCGCAGGCCGGAGTGATAACGAAACGGTAAAACATGTGGTTTCAAAGTGCACTGGGCTTCGTCCTGCCTTCCCTAAAAGGTAACGGATTTGACGGGAGCTCTGGGATTTGCTGGCGAGGAGGGAAGAGTGGAGGAACAAAATATTATAATGACAAAAAAATATAGGTTAGAAGATTAGTGGAGAAGATCCAGAGAAACGTAATAATACATAAAATTAATGGGCTAGATGAGTGGACGAGAGACGTAATTATCTCCAAATGTAAAGGAGAGGTGTAAATGTTTCTAGGCAAGGTAACGCAAGCCACCGCCCGATACCAAGGGCAGAGTCAATTGCATCCATCGGTCCTATTATAAAAGACATACGCTTGCTGAAAGTGTTCTGATAGTTTACTACAGTTCCTCGCCAGCAAAAAAGCTCGTCTACAGAACGCCTTGCAAGAGAACAGCGTTTTGTTGAGGTCAGGGAAGCAAGGTTCTGCTACAAGGAAAATGTGGGGAAAAACGAGGTTCTTCTCATTGAAATCAGCGGAATACGGCCTTCTACTAAAACGTCGAAATGCTATTGCGTTTCAACGTATATTCTGCCGAGAAGCATCGCAAAACAAGTCCCCTTTTATTTCACATTTTTGTTTGCACATAGGTTGTGATTACCGCTGCTGTAGCAGACACAGCTGTAGAACCGCAGCTAAACATATATTAAAATTGAGCGACTTTTATAGCGGAGGAGAAAAGATAGGCAAGCTGGTGAAACTTAACTCTCATAATAAATTGAGACCAGAAAAAAAAATGTAAAAATATTGACAGCGGTTTTTCTTTGCAAAGTGCTATAACGCATGGAATTAAGCTTATGAGGAGCGATTATTTCGGTTAATTCAGACTACAATAAAGGGGCAAACAAACTATGAAACACGAGTTTAACGATTGAAATAGGCGTCATGTTTATTCCAAGTAATCCAGACCATGTTTTAGTCCTCAGTGTTCTAGCGAGCATAGGCGTATATGACCTATTTACGTCCGCGATCCTACTTCCTCAGTCCTGCCGTCGACAGAGCCCTTCGCTACACTCCTGAGTTCTTGCAACGCCAAAAACTACGCTCATAAAGAATCGCCTGCATGCAAACAATGCGGCAATGACGAAATCTTCGCATACTACACACCGGAAGAATGCTCGTGATCAGTGTGCGTAGCCAGAAATTATTTTTGAGGAGCCCGCTCCTCCCGCCCCCCCCCCCTTTCCCTCCCATCTAGCTACGTGCTAATATTTGATATCGAGATTTAATGTTTAAGTTATAAGCTTTCTGGAGAGGTGCTGTTTTTCTAGCAAAAATATATTGATACGAAACACGCTAATTATTTTAAAATAAACAATTATTTATAATCTTTGTCACTAGCATCGTTGCCTGCTGTATGGAGCAGTTGAACCCCGAATGCTTATAATTTACTTTTAATTTTATATTAAGATGCGTTATTTACCAACTCGTTTATAATAAAGGTCGGCTCTAAATCACTAGCCTTATTACCATTCTCCAAGATCCTGTGTTATTTGCTTGTTTGTGCGCCAGATCGGCAACAGACGCTACTTATGGCTATTCTTAGCTACGGCGTCTTGGCCAAATTTAGCTGCGGCGCGAATCATCCGTGCCTGCTTTGGCACGAATGATTCGCGTGTGTTCACCATGAAACGAGAGAACGAGACTGCAAGGTTATCAAATTTGGCGGGTAGAGAAACAACCGCATAAAGGGAATGTCCCGAACAAATCTTGGTCAGGACCTTTTAACATAGGACCATTTTTGCACAGGCCCTTTAAATGCTAAAGAGCAGAAGTTGCTGACACCAAAAGGGCTTACACGTCGCGATTGCTAAATCCCTCGTCTAATTTAACAACCCACGCTTAAATGAATACCCGAAAGGAAAACTCCTGCGCTGGAAACGGAAGCGTTACAGTAACAAACAAATCCAGGTTCTGTTGCAGCGCTTCGGGAAAACGTATGAGCCCGGGAATGTTGCAGGCCATCGAACTTCCGACTCAAGGGCATTGACCGAAGTGAGCTAACGGATGTTTGGACGCAGTAAACAATTTTATTGCGACTCCGCCGTTTTATTTTTGACGTTCCCAGCCGAAAATGTATATTTTTTTATCGCTGTCTGTTTTTGTTGCAAGATCATTGGAACACTGCTGCTTGCTTGGGTTTCTCATCATTTGAACGGAGCGGTCTGTGTTTGTGGTTCGCAATACGGGTACAAAAACTATTACGGACATGAAAGCAAAAGTTGGGCGTACCAGCTTGATTTCGCGTAGCTCAGGCCAGCGCAATTGAAAACTTACCTGGTTGACCAAAACCTTATAGCCCTTGTGTTCTGTTTGGAAGCCTGCGACTAGAGCGTATTCGTTTTAAACGAAACTGCTAATGTTTTTTGTTTTGTTTTTTCATTCGGTGTTTATGAGTAGAATACGTTCATACGTTTACTCTTTTGTGCCATTATGGGAGTATAGTAGAAGGATACTCACTCAACTGCAATATGTAGATCTAAAAAAGCCAGCTGTATTTCTAATTTTGTAAAAACAAGACTCACTCAATTACAACTCCGTGCCAGTTAAGAGCCTGCGTACCAGCTCAAGTAAAAGATTTCAATTTTAACAAATAGTTGTGTCGTAAGCGAAACGGGTTCTGCTGTGAGCATTCTGCTCATAACATTCTCGGGGTTAACCTCTACCCCCACTATGTTTGCGTGTGTGTGTGTGTGGGGGGGGGGGGGGGGGAATACACCATTAAACGAAGCATAGAATATAGATCATTTCATGTTTGTTAATAAGGTCTCTAGATTCCTTATCGTGTTACAGACCGAAACTTTAAAAGAATAACATGTTCAATTAATAGAACAAATAAATTTCACTCTCGCCACTTTTTTATTGTATTATTATTATTGTTATTATTAATTATTATTATTATTATTATTATTATTATTATTATTATTATTATTATTATTATTATTATTATTATTATTATCATCCTTTAGTGTTGTAGGTAATATTAAAATTTAGGCATTGACGTGTTAGCTTCCAAATTTTGCCAAATCATAAAACCATGTTCACATAACAAATACAAAAAAAATAAAGGTTAAGAAAATGTGGAAGTGAGTATTGGGAACTGAATCTTTGGCAATTGGTTAAACTTTTGTGATGTACCTGCCATGCCCCAGCTGAAGGCAAAGCCTGCAAGAAAAACTTTCCTTGCCAACTGTGCACTGAGGATAAATTTCGTTTTTTTCCTGGTGATGCCAATGGAAATTAAAATGAGTGAGAAGGCTCCCGTAGCAGGTAAAACAACTCCAGTTTGTAATGATAATGCAGTGAGTGCGTAGGCAAGCTGGTGGATGTTAACCATTTTGTTCTTAGCCTCGAGACGTGTTCTTAGCCCGTTGTTCTTAGCCCGAGACAATAGAGACGTGTCCTCGACTGTTCATTTTTCTTGTACTTTGAAACTTCCTTTTTCCTGCCTCAGTCTCGGGCTAAGAACAAACCAGTTTGTAATACCAGTATACGCAGTGTACTTTGTACTTGTGCACATTTGAGAAGGTATTGAGAAGGCTAGTAAAATGATCAGGCGATGCATATTCTTAATGGTGTTGTTTATACACTTCAATATTCTCGAAACTGGCATTTTGATTATTCATTTTTTTGTATAGTGTTCATACTTGTAGAAAAAAGAAATCGGTCAGTTGTTTACTACGCGCCTTCCAGGACAATTTTTATTGTATATTATAGGGGTGTTGAAAGTTCTGCCGCTCTCTTGCATCCTTGGGGGACGAGAACGAAATATTTGCAAAACGTTTTTTCAGGCTCCTGCCTGGCTTATATAGAATTTTATAGAACGTATATAGAGCTGATATAGAGCTTATATAAAGTTTATATCGAGCTTATAAAGAACTTTTATAGAGTTTGCAGTCATTTTTTGCGCACTCTTTGAGTTATTCAGCCATATTTTATGGGTGTTGGTTATTGCGCCTATTTTACTACCTATTCTGGAGGTGGTACACCCAGTTTAGAGGGCGTACTGTAGTCATAACGCCGTAATGAAAAGGTGTACCGTGGAAATCACACCTTAATTTAAGGGTGTTCGGAATATCGCCTTCCTTTAGGGGCCTTGAGGAATAACGCCCCTTTCTCAGGGCGTTTTGCTACGCCAATAAAAGTGTTAGTCATAGGGCAAGCCATTCACGCCCTTAAGGGTGTAATGATGTTTAGTGCGCAGCTCCACACCATCTCGCGGTCTTGAGACTCCCGGCGTGTATGCTTTTGCATCGACATCCGGGCGTCGGCCAGCTCTGCAACACTCTCGTTCAGAGAGTCTTCGGCGTGTCTGCATTTGCATTGACCTCCGGGTGCCCAGCTCACACCGTTCTCGGCTTCTAGACTCCCGTCGTGTCTGCTTTTGCATCAACACCCGGGCGGCCAGCTCACAACATTCTCGGGCATGAGACTCCCAGCGCGTCCGCCTTTGCACTAATCCCCGGGCGGCCAGCTTACACTGTTTTCGGTTCTTAAGCTACCCGAGGCAACTGCATTTGAGCTGGACCCTAACGCGATTCCCCTTTCAACCAAACGTCGGCACGCCAGATTCCGGCCTCGATCCCAAGTGGTCGGAGCCGGTTTCAAATTCTCAACACCAAGGATGGTCGCTCTGGATGGCCGGGCGCCCATGGACCCGTACCAGCCGACGGAGTTTGGAACATCCTCTCAACACGAGAAACCGGCAGTGCTCGTCCCGGCTGTACGCAAAATCGAAACTACACCCAAGTTTCTTGAGCCTCGTATGACTATGAATGTACTAGGTACCCCAGTGGCCGCTCTTTCGGATACAGGTGCGACCATATCGCTTATTGGGGATGCTATATATGCGGAATGTAACAAGAGAAAAGGTACATCTCCGGTCAGCAAACGTAAAATTGCATGTATCATCGTGGTCCGTACTACCTGCTGCCGGGGCAGTCATGTTACGAATTTCTTTTCATGGCAGAATACGAAGAACAACGTTTCGTGCACCTCCCTGAACTGCCAGTGCCCATGGACCTTGGTAGGGACTTTATTGCAGCGGAGCGGGTTTTACTAGACTTCGCCCAAGCTGGATATTGGTTGGGAGGCGAAACGGAATTAACGCCGTTTACCAGATGGCGGGATTGTATTCGCGGCCAAGCGTTTCCGTTAAACTTTGCTGGGCAGATGCCTTTACTTCCAGACAGCGTGCTCAAGGCCGTGCAGAAGTGTTCCGGTGAAAACAACCAGAAGCAGCTCCAGCACCTGCTGAAACCTATCTCGCCAATGTTCACGGAGAGACCTGGGAAAACCGATGTCCTACGGCATCAAATCGAAACCAAGGATGCAACCCTTCCGCGGAGGTGCAATCCGAGACCCATAAGTGCTCACAAGCGCGACCTTATTGATGCGCGCGCTATCGGAAATGATCGACACAGGCGTGGTACGTCATTCAAAAAGCCCTTCGGCTTCCGCGGTGGTCTTTGCTCCAAAGAAGGATGGCACAGCAATGATTTGGTTGATTACACTCGCTTAAATGAAGTGCCAGTGAGAGAAAGTTACCCGTTTCCCAGTATTTCCTCAGTAATGTATGCCCTTGGAAACGCGACTGTTTTCACAACCCTCGACTGCAGCCGCGGCTTTCTTCAAATCGAAGTTCATCCGGCTGATGTAAAGAACAGCGCATTCATTTGCCACAGGGGTTGTTCGAATTCACTCGCCTTCCCTTTGGTTTGTCCAACTCTCCTGCCAAGTTTCAACGCCTAATGGACGTTGTCCTCGGCGATGCGAAGTAAGAGACTGCGATGTCGTACATGGATGACGTAGTGGTATTTTCACGAACATTTGAGGAGCATTTCGTGCACCTTCTCATCATACTTCGAACGAATGCGCAGCTCGGCCTTGCGATACATCCAGATGAAAGTTCAGTTGGCCTCGCCTGTAGTCAACCTTCTTGGCTTTGTTTTTAGATAAGGCACGCTGCGTCCAAATGAAGATTCGTCGCGCGCAATAACCGAGTACCCACCCCCTCATGACGTCAAAAGCCTACAGAGGCATCTTGGGATGATTGCGTATTATAGAGACTTCATTCCGCAGTGCGCTGAGATAACGGAACATCTGAACCAATTGCTTCGCAGAAAACAGGGGCAACAGGAGCAAACCGCGTTTGCGTGTCTTGCTGTGACTGAAAACGCCTGTCTAAACATGCCCGACTTGAATCGTCCGTTCATTTTGCAGACCGACGTAAGCGATTACGGACCAAGGTCAGTTCTTCTGCAGGAACATGACAACGTTCTTCGTCCCATAGCTTTCGCCAGTCATACACTAACCGGAGCGGAGCGAAATACTCAACAACCAACAAAGAGTGTCTGGCAAATATTTTTTTGCGCTTACGAAGTTTGGACATGTACCTTTAGGGCGCTTCGTTTGGAATTCAAACTGGCCACATGGCTCTCTCGTGGACTAAAAGCCTTCCAAATCCTGCAGGACGACTCGCTCGATGGGCCCTTTCGCTCCAGCGCTACGAGTACACAATCGAGTACAAGTGTGGAGTAACTAACCACGTTGCAGATGCGTTGTCCCGTGCTCCGCTTCTCGGGCAGAAAACGCAGGTGGATCCTGACTTGGTGGAATCGGGCAATGCGGCGCCCATCACACCAGATTCGCGGTGGGGAATCCTGGCGGGAAGAAAGTGAGCTCCAAGGCCCAGCTCTATGATACACTTTTTGAGAAGGGGATGCACCAGCTGGCAGAAGAAAACGCAGCCGACTCAGGGAATCTTAGAGACTTGGACTCATACCTGCTCGGCAGCGACGGCATCCTGCTGCGATACATCCCCAGGCGGATTATGGGTCCAGCGGCCCTCCATTCCGGACTGTAATACCACGTAAACTGCGTAAGTCATTTATAAGATATATGAATGATCCTGCCTTGGCAGGCCACAGCAGTGGGAGCAAAACTTACGAAAAGTTATCACAAATTGCAACGTGGTTAGGCATAAGGCAGGATGTCATGAGTTACGCACATAGCTGCATGGTTTCTCAGAAGGTGAAACCCCGGTGTGGCCAACCACCTAGTTTAATGCAGTCGGTCGAAAGCAAGTACCCCTGGGAGTGTGTTGCCTGTGACATTGTTGGTTCCCTTTCCCGCAGTCTACGCGGCAATCAGTATTTGTTATAGAGACCGACCACTTCAAGAAGTAGGTCGAAATGTTTCCTACTGGACTCTAAGAAAATCTGGGACTGTCTTCTCGAGACGCTCGCACGCTTTGACTTTGCCGCAAAGCTTATTACACACAACGCTTCTTATTTTCTTAGCAATGTGTTCCTGGATGCGTGTAAGGTGCTAGGGATATGGCACATACAGACTTCGCAGCACCATCCACAGGCGAATGTCACGGAAAAATTGAACCGTTTCCTGAAGCTGATGCTCGTAGCACATACAGAGCAACAAAAAGACTGGGACGCAAAATTGACAGAAATAGCATTCGCTACCCGCACAGTAATCAACCGGTCCTCGGGTTTTACTCCGGCTCAACATAAATTGGGAAAATAGCTGTGTTTCTCCTGGGAAACGGCCCCCTCTGTACAAATCCTTCAAGCATGCAGCGCACTATCACGCAGTTCGCAGATTTCCGGGAGCGTTTCACGGAGAACCTGCGGGAATCTCAAGAGACTCTCGACGTTTTGAGACTGCAGCAGGAAAGCCAGTACAGGGGAGGAGAAATCAGCAGTTCAAGGTGGGAGATCTGGTACTGAGGCGAACTCATCTGCTGAGTGATGCCGCTGGAGGCTTCACGGCCTCTTTAGAAAAGAGGTGGGAGGGCCTTTACTGTGGCTTTCAAAGACATAAAAAGTATCGACGTAACCCAAGTAGATCGCCAGTAGTTTAATTGTCAAAGTTCGTCAACAATTAACCGAGGGGACGTTTTTGACATTTTTGCAGAAAAAAAGCAAAAGCGCCTAAAATTATTTTATGGTATTAGAGCCTTTTATCTGTGCTCACAGAGTGCTTGAGAAAAAGTTAATATAATGTGGACTGGAAATCCACGGCGGGAGATCGAGCGAAACATCCGACCCACGACGGATGTGAAAAACGCTGCTTTCTGCCACTGCCTCTTTTAAAATTCGTAAGTCGAGAACAAAAAATCCGACGGACTTGCCGTTTGTGGCTACTGCGTTTTCAGAGACGACGCCATGACATATCTTTTTTTCACCGAAATTAAAAATTCGACCCTTTTTGCCTGCACGATTGAGATGAAAACACCCATATATATATATATATATATATATATATATATATATATATATATATATATATATATATATATATATATATATATATATATATATGGCGAGGGGGCCGAGCGCGGGAATAACTGAGAAGAAAGCCAAGCCCTATAAAACAGCAACGACGGACGGTTTATTCTCCGACGCTCGGCCGGACTCCGGCCGAAACGTCGAAGAATAAACCGTCCGTTGTTGCTGTTTTCTACCAAGGGAATGCCTCTTCTCAGCTTATATATATAACTGAGAAGAAAACTAACGACTAACGAACAAATGAAGATGAATGAACCGAACTTAATCAAATGAATCAAGGAATCGCAGTTTTGAGGAACCCGCCCAAAGCCAAAATAATGGCGGCGCCAAGATTTGAACTGTGGGCTCCCAATCTCCGGTCGGGTGTAATAACCACTACTTTTTTCTCTTTTTTTCTACTCGATTATTTACAGACAAACACACATATTTACATTACAGACACATGGTTACATACCACTCCACCTCGGCTTTCTGGCGTTTCCTATCCTGTCTTATTAATGCACAAGAAACGAAATGTATCCAATCGGAGGTGTCCTGGAAACACACGCCGCCACGTGGAACGCGGTACGACGCTTGGTGTCACGTGGTACGTGCTCGTTCGTCCTACAGAAAACCTCCCACTGTTTGTCTCGTCAAGTGTACATGTAGTAGTCTTCTTGTTTATGAGCGTTAGAGCACGGTATCATCATCATCTGCGAGAATCAAGAGCCACGTTATTGAACATACAACACGGGCACCACACCATCGTACGGGTGTTTTTTTTCTTCATTATTACTCTTACAGATCTGTTTAAAGAAAAAGCCATGAAACTACACTTATGCGGTTTGTGCGAGTGAGTTATACGCCCAGGGGGACATTATGGGGGTGGCTAATCTTCGTGATAAGTCGGCTAATTAATTAAAAATCGTTATTTAACTTTTTAGTTAGTGAAAATTGTCATATTGTTCCAATTAGAAATTTGCTGAGCGTCGTCCAAAACCCCTAAATCAGTAATTTCTAGAAAGACTTTGAGCGCGTGAGAAGCGCAGTAGTGCGCTAAAGTTACTGCTTGTGGAGCAGGTACAAGGTTGGGGCTAGATAAGAGACGGAAAAATTGCGCGGGCGCCTTACCGCAACCGCTAGCCTTTTACATGCTCCACGAGTGATAGCTTTAATGCACTACTACGCTTGTCACGCGCTGAAAGTCTTTCTGAAAATGACTGATTTAGTGGTTTTTAATAACGCTCAGCAAGTTTCTAATTGGAACCATATGTCTATTTCCACTAATTAAAAAGTTAATTAAGGAATTTTAATTAATTAGCCGACTTATCGCAAAGATTAGCCACCCAATAATGTCCCCTTGGGCGTATAACTCACTCGCACAAACCACATATGTGTAGTTTTTATGGCTATTTTCAAAACAAATCTACAAGAATAAAAAAAAACACCCTGTATTTATATTTGGGTGGTTTCATCTCAACTCAAACACGGATTTGGGGTCGAATTTTTAGTTTTGACGAAAAAAAATATATGTTTTGGGGAAACCCTTCAGAGACAGCGAGTGCAACCGCAAGTTTCTCGAGTTATGGACATTTTAAGCAGCCAAGGCGCAACCTGGACCTTTCTCTCGCCTGTCGGAGGTGTCATGTTTCACTCCTTTCAAATTTTGCCTTTTTTTTGGTAGTGCAATGTAACTTTTTTCGGCCACTTTCAAAATAGCGATTATTTTATGGTAAAAAATCTTCACTTTTGTTTGAAATACTGTCAAGTTGTGTCCTTTGACAATATTTGGTCAATGTTTGACCAGCTCTTCCGTGTGATCTATTTGAAATATCGTAACATATTTAGTATTTTCAGAAAGGTGAGAGTATACTCTTTCTATTGAAAAGAAATCTAACGTTGTGTAACAGAGAAATGGCCAGTGTATTCTCGTAAAGCAAGGACTATTTCAAAATTTTTGAAAATCGGAGGTCGTTTTATTTTTAAAAGACACCTTTTATTTGGGTGATTTTTTTCTCTAGCTAGATATTGCAGTGCTTTATAAATAATATAAGTAGAAAATGTAATATTTTATTTGTGTGGCAGCTATAAAATCTTAAAGTCTGATTTTGCTTGACTGTTTTGTCACAAAAATACACAAATGCAAATTGGCGCCTCTTATTTATTTTTTTTCATAGATACCCGTGAACACACTTACTCTCTGATAAATAATTTTAACGCGATTATTCATATAAAATATATTTCAGAAAATTTGCCAATATGACGTTTTTGGACGACATTTGTCAAAGTTTATCAGCTCTTCTGTGGGACCTATTGGCCCCGAGCGGGACCGATTGGAGCGCTGCGATCGCTCGACCGTGACGTAGGATGGAGGATCACGTGATAAGCCCAACTATTCCGCCTTGCTTTGGTCGGGGCTTTCCGAAACCGTTCGCTCGGTACTTTAGCATTTTTTCTGTGTTCGTAGCCTGATCAGTACACGCGGGGATCCGCTTCGGCAGCTGTCGAGCTCAGGGAGCAATGGTAAAGTACTGTTCGGTGCCGCAATGCCGCAGTTACGCGACCTATCCAAACACCAGCTTCCACATCTACCCCAAGGAGAAGCATTCCAATATGATTTATAAAATGTGAACAGTCTCACCCTGCGTAGCAGTTCCTTTCTCATACAGCTTTAAAATCATTTGAACAATGGGGTTAAAAATGTATGTACAAGTTGGCGGCACGCAATGCAAGTAGAGCTGAGTGCTAATATACTTGAAAGAGTAATTTACAGAGGTCAACAAGCCATAACCTTTCACTGACTATTTTAATGCAAATATCACTTACAGCTTAGGGGTATTTAAGCAACCAGCAGCTGCATAAATGTGAGAATTTTATGTGGCTCTATTTATTTCACTTTAAAGGTTTCTGATACAAGTAGCTGCACTTGTATTAGCAAGTAATATTTTTCTTTTTGTAACCCATCTGCTTATCTTGTAGTGGCCCAAACAAAACAATTCTACAACTCTAATGCACCTAGCTACAGGAGTATTTGCATAATATTTTTTACAGAAGAAAGAAAAACAGCAATGTTGCACACGAACAACTGTCATTGGCCTTTGGATGATTTGATACTAGTTTATGAAAATAAATGATATCAACCAGCTTTAATATTCGTCGCTCGCAAATTCCGACATCGCAAAAAAGTTACAAAACCTGTGCTTCAAAAACGTATAAAATCTTTTCAGATGTACCGTATTGACCCTGCGACTCGCGACTCGGGAAGCAAGCATGTTACCACTGAGCCACGAGAATTAGTTCTTTTTTATTCCTGAGCCACGAGAACAACGGGAGACGACCGATTATATTTGGAAAAAGGTGCCGTACTTCACCGATCATCGCAAATCGCAATCTCTAAGACTGCTCCGGTTGTTTCGTTCCCGGCTCTGGCCGCGAGCTTCTCGATCGATTTCACAGCACGCTGGCCGGTGGGTGCATACAACCCAACCAAGTAACGATACACGGCATATTCCTTCACCCATGCTTTGCAGGAGCACGATGTGTCACCGACGTTTCTTCCATTCAGTGTTATCTCCAGCTCGTGCGGGTATGAAGTGAGTGCCGACGTTTGGAGAACGAATCCAAGAAACGTGTAGCAATCCTTATCCAGCTTCTTGATACTAGAGAACACGTGTCCCGCTTTAAGAACACTTTCGCCCTCAAGCAAGAGCCGGGATGTTTTGTGGGCCTTGTCCACAAACTCATTGATGCTGCTTACAGACAGCACAACTAAAAAGGGATACACAGCTGCAAAGGGGTGCCCGGTCGAATAAAAGCTAAAAAAAACATCGCCTACCTTCAACGGTAGGTCGCACTTCGTAAGCATCCATTGCGGTGCGCGAAACAGTCGCCGAAAACGACAACAAGTTGACCCGTACCCTCTAGTCCACGGCGCCGCGCTTCCGTCCAGCGACCGTTTCCCTGCTCGCCTGCAAACGATCACCGGCTCCCCGGAAGCATTTGTACGGTTAGCCGATTTAGGAACTTGACTGGGTCGAGTAGTGAAACGAAACATTGGGCTAAAAGAAGCCTTAAACACCCGTAGTATTAAAAAAGGTGAAGACCGAGACACTCCACCCTTGACGCAGAGTGCAGGAAACGGTCACGTGATCCTCCATCCTACGTCACGACGATAGGCCCGTCAGGTGGCGCCACGCCATGTTCTCGGGGCTATATTTGCAGAAAGCTTAGAGTATACTTCGTCTAATGATAACAAATTTGATGTTGTGTGTAAAAGGAGAAAGGGCAGTATTGTCTCGTAAAGCAAGGACTATTTCAAAAATTTTATGGATTGGAGGCTCGGATTTTCTAAAAAGCCTACCTTTTATTTGGCTAATTATTTTTTCAACTACCTATTGCACTACTTTAAAACGTAAAATAAACAGAACATGTAATCTTTTGTTCGTATGGCGTGTAATACTTTGTTCGTACCCTAGGAGTGGTGCGGGTTAATATTTTTGTGTAATGAACAGCCACAGACTGTCGCCGCGAAGCGGCGTGAACGCGGGCGGAGGGTTGGGTTAACACGCTCCCAGTGATCCACGCGCCGACAGAGTAGTCCGAAATCCAAGTTCCCGCGTGTGCCGAGCAGCCAATCCGGCGTGAGCGCCGTTGCTAGGGTGTCTATCGCTGCTAGGGTGACCTCCCTCCTTCTTTTCTTTTCTCTTGCCGCGTTGGGGGCCCAGGCGATCGGATATGCGCGACCCATTGATACAGCGTCAAGAGCGCACCACCGTGGTGCTTGTCATGCTTCTGTACCTGATTTATCATCGCTGAACCAATCATGTATAGGCATGGTCCTGTGACCTGCGATTTCGAGGCTCTTTGATTGGTTCCATCAACTCGTAGCGTTGACCACGTCCGGACATAAGGTGCAGCGAAGTAGTACAGTACCTGTTTCAAACATTTCTTGTTTGTTTAATTTTTCTCGCTATAATTACTCCCTTTTTCTGTAATGCCTTCGAGCTCTGACTGTACAAATAAAATAGCGATATATAAAGAGTGCTGTTTTGAACTGTGTTGGCACGTCAACCGGATGTTTGGTAGAGACAACCCTCGCGGCGCGGACAACGCACCGTCGGAAAATACTCCTTTGCGCTCCGGTTCAGGGCTGCGTTTCCCTCTCTCCTTTAATTCAAGTATACTTAGGGTGACTTGGCTAGTGGAGAAGGCTACGGTGCGAGTGAGCCAATCAGCGTGTCTGAGGGAGTCAGCGGCTACACTTCAGGGGGAGAATAATCATCATTCGGTTTAAATCATAATTTTACTCAGACCAGTTTTCTTACGATGATTTGAATCAAACCTTTACCGCAAAAAATTGCCCGAAAACATGTTTAATGCGATAGCATTCTTTGGCTATTTCACCTGGCTTGGGATGAGTCAGTGCACTGACTCATCACAGGCCGCAAAAAGAAGCCTTCGATCAACGATTGGACGTTCCCAGGCATGTGGAATGACGTCGCATGAAAGTCGCTCTGAAAAAGCCGGGACCTTCTTCACACGCACTCGTCAGCGGCGGTAGCGAGTGATCTGCACGCAGCTAAATTCCCGGTGCGTTCCGTATTACGAGGTTGGTGCCTTGGTCTATTTTCTTTTCTGATTGTTAGCTATCGCTGCTCCTCCGCTGCTACTGTTGTCACTATTACTGTTGTTTTTGCTATTGCTATTTTTTTTTCTAGTCTACATATATCAACAAGTAGAGAGGTTTGATGGCGAGTGTCACTCTGGGTTTGTCGTGTAATGAAACTTTACATGACTTGTTCGAAGTGCTGTTTTACTAAATATCTCAGAAAATGCTCTGGAATTACCAAAACTGCACCTAAAAAATGTATGAAGCAAAACAAAAATTATCATGGTGGAAATGCCTGACGTGCGAAACCGCAGAATACAAGAAGTTACAGCCAAGCTGAAGTAAATCATGACCAAGCACAAAAAACCGAGACATGGATGGCTGAGATAATAATGAAACGGAACACCCTTCTTGCTGTAAAAGAAACTGACCATAAAGCACCGTTCACATATATGCAACCGAGTAAGACCGTGAGAGACCAGACCGGTTTTTAAGCCTCTTGCGACGTCTTAGGACCGGATGCGCTGCGGCGGAGCTGGTCCTAAGACATCGCAAGAGGCTTAAAAACCGGTCTGGTGTCTCCTCGGTCTTACTCGGTTGCATATCTGTGAACGGCGCTTTAGATTGAGCAATCCGTGCAAAATACGTCCGACCAGTATGATGAAGTACTCATTGAACTAGAAAAAGTAAGGAGAGGATATCAATGATCTGTGAATACGTTTAGAAGAATTGAAAACAGTGGTACACAAAGAGAAATTAAAGAACTTAAGCAGCAGGTCAATGACCTTCAACAGTATTGCCGCAGACAGAATCTCGAAGTCCATGGTCTCCCATGTACTTCCAATGAAAACCTGTTGAACAAACTACAAGAGGTGGCAAATGAACTAGGTGCTCCCGAGCTCAAAGAGGCGGACATTGAGACCATTTACAGGCTCGCCGGGAAACTAGGCGAAATTCCTCCGGTTCTCATCAGTTTCCCATCCAGAATGACCACAGATGAGCTGGTTCGGAGAAAAAAGGGTTTTGCTCAAGCAGAACTCATCGGATGTCTGGTTGATGGAGAATCTAACCGTCAAACGAGAGACTGCTCGACTTGCAAAAACGAGGGCCTCGAAAAGCACTACCAGTTTACGTTGCAGAAAGGGCTGCAAGATGTTCGTTCAGGAAGCAACCTAGTAGATCAACCTATATTGGTATCAGCAGTGAAAGTGACCTAATTAAAACCGAGTAAAGGTGTTTGCTGACCGTACATATTTGAAAAGCAAGTTATGGCGTTTCGTCATACAAAGTGTACTACTATGATGCGTCATTTCTCAAGAGGTACGTAAACGATAACCTATCAACTTGTGACACACTCAGCTATTTCATTTAAATGCACGAAGTCAGCGTAATAAATGTGATAGTGTTTGCTTATATCTGGAATTGCTCTGTTGTGCGTTCGACATTCTTGCTTTTACATAAACTCGGTATTCTGGGCAACATGACGTCGTTCAGTTTGAAGGTTATAAATGTGAAGCCATTTATTGTGATTCGACCGAACAGGAAGGGTGGAGAAGACTCTTTGTATTTCTAGAACAAAATATCCTACCGTGTTCTTTCTCAATTCACTCGCATGAATATTGATTTTGAATCAATTTGGTGGCGAGATGTGGAAGTGCTATAATCGCGGCAATTTACCGAGCCACGGTCCGGTGTCTTAAATCGTGCCTTTAAATTTCTAGAGGAGCTCCTGGAACAAATTTGTGCATCATACTTACAGATAGCCTTAATAGGTGGCCAAGATATTGATCTAATATGCAAATTGAGTCGTCAAATATATTTCTTTATAAATATTCATTTAAACGATTGTTAAAATATTATCAGGCTTTCAACTCACACTACTGAATCTACGAAAACCTTGATTGATATCTGTGTAAAAACTGCCAATACACTGATGTGTTCGCTGGAGTACTAGCGGCAAATCTGAGTGATCATTTACCTTTTTCCCCTTCCTCAGAACCATTCACTACTAAAGCGCACCCACGAGCATTAATAAAATTTTCTGTAAAAATATAAATACTAATACTAGTGAATGCTTCTACAATCTTGTTCCCATAGAAACATGGAATGACGTTATCAATAAACAAAATCCAGGGAAAAGCCTGTAATTTTTACAGTAAAATTTCAACCGTATAATAATTAGTTATTCCATCATTTTGTTGTTAGAATATAAAAGTTAAGGAAACCGTCGATTACACGGGATCTCTATAAACAAAAAAATTAACGTAACAAAATGTTTGCCAAGCTTATTAAAAACTAGAGACAAAATCTACTAAGCGATTATAAAATATAAAAATAAGCTCTCACTCGATAATAAAAAAATCTAAAAAGTTTTCTATCAAAATATTTTTTAAATACATAGGGCCCCAATAAAGTTTGGAATACTATAAAAATGTAATGCCATTTAATCGTGTTTATATTCCAGAAAAGATAGTAATTTTCTAGTATCACATACGCCCAAAGGTCATTGGCGAACAAATTTATTGAACACTTTCTTTCGCCCAGAGCGTGTGGATCGCTCAATCGAATATACGATTTGGCAGTCACCTGTCGCTCAGATGGTCTGACTCTGTTTTTCTTCAACCTAAGTGTGAATTGGAAATACGTAGTGTAATACTGTACTTTAAATATAACTGTGCATGTGACGACGGCGATATTAAAGTCACCCTGATTTAGGTGCTAATGAACTTAGTGTATTAACCTCCTTCATGCATATATATTGGGTGATTTTTTTTAATTTTAACAGATTTATTACGAAAAAATCCGTAAAAGATGCACTAATACGGTTTGTGCAGGTGAGTTATACGGCCAGGGGACATTATGTGGGTGGCTAATCTTTGCGATGAGTACGACTAATTAATTAGAATTCGTTAATTAACTTTTTAATTAGTGAAAATACAGACATATGGTTCCAATTAGAAGCTTAGAGAGCGTCATTCAAAAACTACTAAATCAACTCTGTTCTAGAACGACTTGAAGCTCGTGGGAAACTCGGGGGCGCGCCAAAGTTACCACTCGTGAAGCAGGCGCAATTAAGCTAGCAGTGGCGAAACGCGATGATGATCTAATCATCCGCGTTCCGCCGCTGCCAGCATTGCGCCTGCTTCACGAGTTGTAACTTTGGCGCACCCCCGAGTTTCCCACGAGCTTCAAGTCGTTCTAAAAAGAGTTGATTTAGTGGTTTTCGATAACGCTCTTTAAGTTTCTAATTGGAACCATGTGTCTATTTTCACTAATTAAAAAGTTAATTAACGAATTTTAATTAATTAGTCGACTTATCGCAAAGATTAGCCACTCACATAATGTCCCCCTGGCCGTATAACTCACCTGCACAAACCGTATTAGTGCATATTTTACGAATTTTTTGTAATAAATCTGTTCGAATTAAAAAAAAAATCTTTTGGTATGGCGGTAAATCATTGTCACACGCATTGTTCCTGATAAAATGAAAATTCCTACAGGTTGTGTTATCCAGAATGGCGTCGCTTTCGACAACCTCAACAACTATAGGCCTATATATCCATACTGCCTTTTTGTTTTCTCGGAGAAGTGCCGAAATAAAGCAATAATGTGAGGTTTCATAATTATTGTTTAAGCAAGAAACTGACAGCTGAACAGCAGTTTGGTTTCTGGGGTAAATCAACAGAATCAGCCTTATTTCACATTAAGGATAAAATAATTTCAAACATAGAAAATCATAATTACACAATCGGAATATTTCTAGTCTTCAAAAAAAAAGGCATTTGATTCAGTTGAACACGAAAATTTACTTTAAAAACTTTGAATCATAAGGAACCAGAGTTAATGCATGATATAATTCGTATTTACTTAACATCGCGTTGAAATACACAATATTATAGGGTTTTAAATCAGACCTGGCACCAATCAGGTACGGTGTTCCACAAAGTTCCATCCTTGGACCTTTGTTATTCCTCCATCATATAAACTTATCACTGCGCTCAAGAATATATTCGCCAACACGGATAAAAACAAAATATGTTCTCTTTAGGCCTAAGAATACGCCTGTTCCATATGAAATATTTTTGAAGGCTTAAATATTAAAGGTAACAACATGTTTCTTGGGTGTGAAATTCGAAGAAACTTTAATCGGGATCTTCCCACATCAATAAAATATGATGCTGCGCATATCGAGAACGATTGGGACACTAAATAAACTCAGGGGACTATTACCGAGGTGGTTAAACTTTCAACTCTATTACTCACTAGTTTATTCGCATCTACAGTAGCAGTGCATAATGGTATGGGCAACAACTACACAATCAAGCTCTCGATGAGATTAAATTTACTACAAAAAAGGCTGTCCGGTTTATGGGGAACCTTAAAAATATGATCACAGTGTCTTCATTTAAATTGTTTAAAATATAACTATAGATCCAATTCTCTTAAAAATGTTTATGTATATTTGTTTTCTGAATTAGACAGAACCAATCACTTTTTCTTTTAACGTCTATCCAAAAAACCCAGGAAATTACAGTTTACGACATAGCCGTTACATCAAAAAAAACGAAGTCAGCACTGATTATGGCTTCCAGCAACTCTCGTACCCTCATTCCGGACACCCTAAATACGCACCACACTGCATACTAGAACGATGAAAACAGTAGAGTCACTCGAGACGACTCAGAAATAACCTAGCAACCCTTATATTTAGATCCTTTCGTGGGAAGCTGCGGATTTAACTCTAATATCTATTATTTTCTATTTTTTTAAACAATTTATATTTTATCCGGTACTGATGTATATATTTTTGAACGGGAATGATTCCCATGTCGTTCTTTTTGTCCATTTTCTCTATCATTGTTGTAAACACCTGGGGCTGGGGTCCCTCGGTAGACAATCATGTCTTCTTTACCCTTGCCCCCCTATACAATTTTTCGTCTGAAATAAAAATAAATACTATACATGAAGCTGCAGTGAACGTGGAAAACAGCTTGAACATTAAGCGATCACACAGAGAGCGAAGATTTAAGCGATTACACAGACGAAGCAATCGCTCAATTTTTAAAGTGGTGCGCTACCCGTGCTGTACCAATAATTTGCTTCGTAAATTATTCGTGAATTAAATGTTCACTCAAAATTTGCGCCGTCGTATTCACAGTCGGCTACGTCGTAGTCGTAGAATACTATCACCATTCATGGACAATCATGATAGTGTTTTTATTTTAACGTTAGTCTATAATTTGATGCTTTCTCGTAATTGCATATCGAGATCATCAAGCAGAAATGGTTGTGCGGCTGAACAAGAGCAAAAGTGCTCTTCAGGCAAATCGGGCAACGGATGGATTTCTGCAACTTCCATTCCGTTCCGTCAACTACGTGACGTCTTTTGCAACAGAATCAGAACGCAAAAGAAAACGAAATCTAAGAAAAGTCACGTTATTTTTCCAACGAATAAGGCTCAGAAAAAAATCAAATGAAAGATTTCTAACTAACTAAAAAAAATCAGGCTGTTGCTGTTCTGGCGTGCAGGGGGTTACAGTAATTGAAGAAGTTGTGAATTAATATCTACTTTACATTTACAGTAATCCGTTTGCCCGCGTTGTCATCACTAATCATAGTAATAGACCTACGGGAAATGTGACGCCACCTAGAGTCGCGTCTAGAACTACGTCCGCCATCTTGTGCGCATGGCGAAAGCAGAAATCAGTGACCCGACCGGCAAAGACCCCACGTAAACAAACGACCGCGCTACAGTACGGGAATCACGATAACTGCTGCGTTCCGCTGCGGATGTAATGATAAACCTTCAATTCGTTACTTTCTGATTTGTTACTTGAGACGCAGCTTTTCACAAATACAATCGGTAGACAACGCGAAAAAACATGCGGACGGTACTCGCGCGGCGTGAAGCCGATTCGCAGCTATTGAAATGGGCCCCAATCTTTTTACGAAGTTGTACCTAGTAATTTGTTTCTGAACTTTTTTTTCTTCTTGCATGTAGTGTCGGCCTGTGTTTTTCTTGATGCGCAAGCAGCTCAATGCATGCGGACGAGACCAAGGCTGTTAAGCGAGCAAAAAGATAAAAGTTTTAATAATCTACGCCACCAACCATAATTCAAGATGCGAATGGTTAACAGTGAACAACAAAACCTGAAAGCACCACAGAGCCCTCGTCTTAATGTCATAAATTAAAAAAAAATATATATACTTTAGAAAGCCAGAAAACAATCGCATTGCTTTGCAGCGATTTCTATACACTTGATCTGATCGTCGGTAAACGAGGTTTGTAAAACACCTCTAAAACTAGACAGGAGAATTTGTTGATATAATATTCTTGAATATTTAAAGCGCGGTCATGTAGAATAGAAAGCTCAACAGACACGGACGACGTGCCTGCTCGCTCCCCACTCACAGAGACGGTATTTTGATGTCCTTTTTGTCGAACGTGTGTTCGATTCCATCGAACGTGGCGTTTTCATCGTAGTGGCTAAAACTTCGATGTCGGCGGCGACGAAAACTTGCGTTGCGGACGTCGAATGGACCAACACGTACAGGGCCAACTTCATTTCACAATCACCTTTTATTTTTTTTTTGTCGCTGCTTAGGTAAACATTTTGTTTAGTGCAAAAAAGCTCGGGAGGTAGTTTTGAGAAAGTCAATGCAGTTATTCTGCCAGGGTTGAATAAATCTTCATTAATAGCGCAACACCCGTCAACTATGATTGAGGTCAATGCTATTTGAAACGAATTTGAGCTCTTTGCAACGCCTGAAAAATATTTACCAGAGCACAGTTTACTTTATAAAAAAAACAGCTTTCCAACAAAAGAAAAGGAAAACTTCCGCCAGTAACAAAAAAAATCACCTTGAGCTGCATGTATTGGTAGGGGAGCAGTGTTCCGCTAAACAGTACGACTTCATCCGTCTTCGCATTGAAAAAAATAATTAAAAATTGTCTTCAGAGATGAATGTTACACTGGACCCCAGACTCCAGCAAGACCAGCATGTACATAGATAATTATGTGCAAGCTATACAGAATGATATTCTTTGATTCGCTTGCTAAAGCAACCACAACCAGAAGGGAACAACAGGTCCTTAATAATTTGACGTCTAGGGAAGACGTCATTATTCAACCTGTGGATAAGGGTGGAGGCATTGACCCAACTTGAAAACCCAAATTTTTATCTACGTCTACCTGACGATCCTACACAGCGGTTTTGTATTATAATTAACGGAACACTCGAAGATCTGCGTAATTCAAAGAAAATTAATGGCGATCAATATAATTGCTTTAAGTACAAAAAACGCTCATCCAGGTGTCTTCAATATGCTCATCAGAGTTCACAAGCCTAACAATCCAGAGAGGCCCATTATATCAGGCATAGGCACACCAACCAAACGGATTTAAGAATTTGTTGACTAAGCGATTAATATATACCCCCCCCCTTGCTGCAATCTTACGTAAAGGACACCACACACTTTCTTAATCTTATTGACTGTACGAAAGGATCAGGATTAATATCACAGGAGAGAATTCTAGTTACTATCGATGTGAGCTCTTTGTACAGCAACATCCCACATAATGAGGGACTGGCAGCCGTGGAAGAACTCCTCTCTCTACCCTTCGTCTCTCACAGACAGTAACCGTATTCTGCGCTTATTGCAATTAACTTTAGACTGCAATAACTTTGTGTTCGATGATGATCATCACTTGCAATATTCAAGGCGCGGCCATGGGGTCGAGAATGTCCCCAAATTACACTAATATTTTTATGGGCAAGTTTGAGGAGGCCTTTGTAAGGACTTACGCCAAGATTCCCGCCATATATCTTCGTTATATTGAAGATATATATTTATCATTATATTCGTTACACCATTCGTTATATCGAAGATATATTTATCACACTGAAGATGCACTTCTCTCTTTTCTAAGTTACCTCAACGGCTGTCACCGTACAATAAAATTTACCTGCAGTTACTCAGCAAACTCTATGAACTATCTCGACGTTAACGTTAAAAAGATGGGAAGCCTTTTGGTAACGGAGTTGTACAGAAAGCCTGCAGACAAACGTCAGGTCCTACGCTATAATAGCTACCACCCAAAATGTCAAAACAAAATAATATACCTTACAGCCAATTCCTTCGGTTCGCGTACAATTTGTTCTGAAGAATCGAACTTGAAGGAAAACATAACGTCCTTGAAAAACAAAACACTATTCAAAAGAAAATATCCCGCATCTATTCTTGACGACGCCACAAGAAAGGCACCCGCTCTGGAACGTAGCACACTCCTTGAATCCACACGACAGCTTCACTCCAACGAAACGAGGGTGCCATTGGTTATAAACTACCACTCGAACCTATCAGGCCTGAATCCTGTATATTAAAACGCCATTTAAACATCCTACATGGCGGCGATAAACTTATAAAAAAAATATTTCCCAAATCACCATTTGCCACATTCCGTTAGCATCGGAATCTTGGGAGGATGTCATGTCCCTCGTATATGGGTCATTCTAGGGTGCCTTCATGTTGCGCTTTGCTTAGGGTGGAGTCATCCGGCCATTTTATCCCCACTTTTATTTTCCTTTTTTGTTCAGAAGCGCGTGAAAGAGCGTGTCCCTGCACGCGTCTGTGGCGCTGACTGTGCTATGGCGACATTTTGTTTTCGTCGATTTCTTTGTATTTTACCCGTGAGCGCGTGCTGTCGGCATCGGGTACTACAAAGGGTGGCATCACCCTAAACAGAAGGACATTGAGGCACCTAGGTCATTCCATCTCAAACGTTCCAGACGTTGCGCTCGACCACCTTTGATTTCTAAAAAATTCATGGCCTTTTGCCGCATTGTTTGTAGCCATAACCTAAAATAGTTTTGGCGAAAAAAAAATTTCTGATGGCGTGAGCGCGGTTTTAACTTTAAAAAATAGCGTGAAACTAGGTATCACTCTATAATTTATTAAAAGATCAGCTTTTTTATAAAACACCCAACAATATTTATTTCTTAAATCTGCACAGTTTTCGACTTGCAACGTAGTTGGGCTTGTGCAGTTTTGTTTAATTTTAACATTTTTGTTCAAACACAATTTTTTTATTTTAGTTTTTTTTATTAAAAATATTTGATTGCTTTGGGGACTTATTATAACTTTTTACCGACTGCCCTGCAGGTATATAATCTACACAAAAATATTAAACCGCTCAATTAAATGTCTCGCAGTAAAAAGAAATCCTGAAGTTGCCAAAAAGTGCGTTTTGACGCATAAACAGTCGTTTATTTCACCCTGAGGTGATCCAAGTAAAAATACAAATTATGGTGGGTTTGGAAGCAATACGTAAT
>JAZHYW010002186.1:0-55000 GCA_037355805.1 Ixodes ricinus
GTACTTCAGAGCCTGAAGTCACCACTTCTAGGCAAGCCTGCCATCGAGAAGCTTGATGTTCTAACTGAACTCGCTGCACGCATCGGCGTTATCGAAAAAGGAAACGTCGAATCCGAGTACCCTGACCTCTTCCAAGGTCTAGGAACCTTGAAAGATGAATACGACGTCAAGCTACAGCCAGAAGCTAAGCCTTTCGCGCTGACGTCTCCTCGGAGGGTACCCCTGCCGTTGTACGAGAAAACAAAGCAGGAACTTCGACGCATGCAGAACGAAGGAGTGATATCACCAGTAACGGAGCCAACATCTTGGTGCGCGCCAATGGTAGTTGTGCCAAAATCATCTGGGGCACTCCGCATTTGCGTGGACTTCACAGAACTAAACAGGTACATACTGCGAGAATGGCATCCAATACCTGCCGTGGAACACACTCTGGGTATGCTACAAGGTGCAAAAATGTTCTCCAAGATAGACGCAAATTCTGGGTTCTGGCAAATCCCAATCAGCGAAAACAGCAAGCTCCTGACTACGTTCATCACGCCATTCGGACGCTTCTGCTTTAACCGTTTGCCGTTTGGCATCTCTTCCGCCCCCGAACACTTCCAGCGACGCATGGCTCAGATCCTGGAAGGTCTGGATGGAGTCGTCTGCCATATGGATGATGTACTCATCTGGGGGTCGACAAGACAGCAGCACGACCAACGACTACGACTAGTGATGGATCGTCTCAGAGCAGCCGGAGTTACCCTGAACAAGGACAAATGCGAGTTCAGCAAGCGCAGCATATCGTTTTTGGGGCACATCCTTGAAAACGACGAGGTGCGGCCCGACAGGGAAAAACTTCGTGCTATTGCCGAGATGCCCCACCCTACCTCTAAAAAAGGGCTGAGGCGCGTGATGGGGATGGCAACATATCTAGCAAGATTTGTGCCCAACATGGCCGAAGTGTTGCGGCCATTGTCGTCAATGATGTCGTCGAAGCAGAACTTCGTCTGGGAAAGCCCCCAAGAAGAAGCCTTCAAAAGTGGAAGGCTCTCCTGTCATCGGATCCTGTACTCGGCATCTACGACCCCAACAAACAGACAGTTCTCACGGCTGACGCGTCGTCGTACGGCCTTGGTGCCGTCCTGAGACAAAAGCAGGAAAACGGACACTTCAAGGTCGTCGCGTATGCATCCAGAGTCCTTACCGACACCGAGCGCCGCTACGCGCAAATTGAAAAGGAAGGCCTCGCCCTAGTTTGGGCATGTGAAAAGTTCCGAGACTTCCTGATTGGGAGAAGTTTCCAACTCGAAACTGACCACAAACCCCTGGTTTCAATTTTCGGATCCAAAACACTCGACGACTTAACGCCACGGCTCCAGAGGATGCGAATGCGTCTCATGAGATACACCTATACCATTTCCTACGTTCCAGGAAAGGATCTCACCGCGGCTGACGCCCTGTCTAGGTCTCCAGTTCAACGGCCTGGAACGACGGAGCTCGCCGAGGAGATCCGAGGCTTCGTAGACCACGTGACGTCATCTCTGCCGGTGACTCCGCCAAGCCTTAAGCAAATCTCTGCTGAGCAGAAAGTGGACAAGGAATGCCAACGTATCAGCAAATTTTGTGCGACTGGATGGCCAAGTCGCCGAGATATAGGAGCCGACCTTAAAGACTATTGGATTCACAGATCCGACATTGCTATGGGCGGAGACGTCCTGATGTGCGGAACCAGGATCCTCATTCCTCAAAGATTCCGAAAGTCAGTCCTCGTCCAACTTCATGAAGGACATTTCGGCATAGAAAAGTGCCGAGCAAGAGCCAGAAGTTCTGTATGGTGGCCCAACATCGACGCAGACGTGGAAAATCTTGTTAAAAAGTGCCACATCTGCCTAAAACACAGCCGAAACAGACAAATGCCACTGAAGCCAATGGAGTTCCCTGAAAGACCATGGCAACAGGTGGGAATGGACCTCTTTTACCTCAGTGGTCAGTGGTGGCTGATAGTGGTTGACTACTACTCGCGTTACCCAGAGCTAGTCCGCCTGAGCAGCCTTACCGGAGCCGCGGTAGTCAACCACTGCAAGTCTCTTTTCGCCAGACATGGCATTCCAGAAGTGGTTATCTCAGATAACGGACCACAGTTTTCTAAGACATGCCATTCTGAATTTGCGAAGTTTGCACAAGAGTATAACTTCCGCCATGTGACCTCGAGTCCGCACTACCCTCAGAGCAACGGGCTCGCCGAAGCGGCTGTAAAAATAATAAAAGGGTCCTTAGACAAATCAAAAGATCCCTACGAGACACTGCTTGCATATAGGACAAGCCCCCTCAAGAACGGGTACAGCCCCTCCGAACTCTTGATGGGAAGGAAGCTTCGTACGACTCTCCCAGTGGCCTCCGAGAGTCTTCGTCCTCATACTCCCGACGAGAAACAGCTGAGGCTATTCGAGAGAGAAAGTCGTCGAAAACAGAAGCAAGACTTCGATCGGCGTCACGGCGTCCGGGACCTGTCCCCACTAGACGATGGTACAGACGTCTGGCTGGTAGACCTCCAGCGCCAAGGCGTCGTCAGTGGTCAGGCCGATGAGCCCAGATCCTACTGGGTAGAAACTGAGAGAGAGTCCGTACGCCGTAACCGCACTCACTTAGTACCGCTTCCGGAGCAGTCTTCGCCTGCTATGGATGACAGTGGAGACACATCTACAAGCACAAAAGTCCCTACGTCGTGTTACGACCCAACACACGAGCACACTAGGAGTGGGAGGTGCATAATTCCTCCGAAACGTTTTCAGCCATCGTGAAGAGAGCTTTGGAGCAATTCTTGTGTCCAGAGCTGTGAACTCGCGGAACTCAAGAAAGACTTGTAGAACTGTATACAGTCCAGCTATGTTCCCTCTATTCTAAGAAAGGGGGATGTTGGATATAGCATGTCGGAGTTCACGCGCGTAAGAAAAAGACGTCGAGGTTGTTCACGCGCGGTGAGACTCTCGCGGGCTTGTGCATGGCTTGGCATGGCGGACTGGTTGGTGTTCTTTTTGTACATACGTTGCTGACCTTAGTGTAAGATAAACCCTTTTGTCCTGCTATAGTCGGTTGCAAGCTAAGAAAAAACCGGAAATGCCTCTCAGAGGAAAATGTATTCCTACGCCGAGAAACGCCAGCCAATCGTTTTCATGACGTCACGATTCCGTGGACCAATCGCGATCCTTTTGAAAAAGAAAAGCTCAACATGGCTGCTGGCCTTAGCAACGCGACGCTAGTTTCTCGTGACAATTATTCTGCTTTTTTGCACCGTGTTTTACGTGCCCGAAGTTACGCCACGAAATCTTAATGGTATCGGCTTGCGTTTGCAGCAGTTTTTGCGCGACAACGTGAGAATCCAGCGACGCTATCGCCAACGAAAATTTCGAAGCGGGCGCGAGGCTTAGCACTGCTGAGAGCTGAGAAGCTCGACCTCGCTTGTGCTTCTTGAAGAACCGCTTTGGTGTCGCCGGTAAGGCTGCACCAGGCTGTTTCGTCCAAGAAGAATCAGGGGAATCGCTTTCCGATGTCACCTCAGTGGGATCCATGACGGAAGACAAAGAGAGCGGGGCGCGGTGGTGGTGTCGATGACTTGGGAGGGTGCCGATTTGTCAAAACCCGAAAAGTATAATTATTCTTGTTTTCTATTCATCCAACAAAATAAAGGCACACATTTCGTGCGCAAAGCCCACAAAACTTAGTAAATCACTAAATATTTATTATTTGGAGGAACTATAAGTGCTTTGTTATTTATAATTTTGGCGAGAGAAAGGTTGGTTTCGTTTTCGCCGCTTTCCCTCAATCGAAGGCGCTGGAAGATGGTATGTTAGACAGTATCTTGGACAGAAAATGAATTGGGAAGACGGTACATTGGACATGACTTTCTTTCTTTACTAAACAGCTATTTCGTTGACAAAAACGTATTCTAACTTATTTAAACGTCCTGAATGAATTAAATAAATATTGTAGTAGTTTAAGACACGTTTACTGGAGGAAGAAAAAGCAACGTTGCTAGCGAACTACTTTCTCGACGGCGGAGGCACTTCAGATGGGCGCAATGCGCTTGTGGGTGGAGCTAAAAGATTGTTCTTAGGTTGCATCCGACTATAGTCCATAGCGACTATGTCTCTTTCATTATGCGCCCCGCAGAATAAAAGTCGGTTCTCACATGCAGCGAAGCGCTAATATAGCGCTCCTCACGTGCCGTCAGCTACTTATCGTCTGCCATGAGCAACAGTTTTGACGGTGAGATACAAAGCTGGTGAACGCTCCCGTCATCACGCACTTAGAGCGAGGTAAGCGCTACGCTTGTAGCGCTCCGCTTCATGTGTTAACAGGCCTTAAAACAGTTTACAAATTCATGCGCGATTACTTCTTCTTTACGCGTTTCCTTCATGTATCAAATAGGTTATTTCAGTTCGGGACATTTTAAATAAGTTTAAAATATCCAACCTTACAGACGATACGCATTGAGGGTTAAAGGGGCGATGCAACGACTTTTGTATTTTGCGCAAATACCGCTTAGAACGGATCCCTGACGTTAATGACCTGTGAAATACCCATTCGTTTTTCACCACACGCAATCGAAGTCGTAGAAAAAAATAAAGAAAAACGAGCAGAGTTGACCCCCTCAACTCGCAGCCAGAACAAGCGGCCACGTGATCTGGAGCCGATTATATGCCGCCAATGTTGATCATAGCCATGCGCTGGGGTTGGCAAGGCACAGGACACGCGCTGAGTTTCAGACATTGTTATGGTTCGGCTGTTGTCGTCATCGCAGCGATTGGACACGGGACATTACCCGAATGCTTCTCGAGATATCAATTATCACGAGCCCAAATCGAGTGTCCACGTCATGCTCGGGTCCAATCTATGAGCCGCATTCAAATATCGTCACTGGGCGGTACTGCTACCGCCCAGATACGTCATCATGTTTTGCGAAGGAGAGATTGAATGAAAACATTCGGTTTCGTAATCGAAATTACAGCGCAACAAAGGAGTTTCTTGGTCAGTGGCGTTGCGTGCGAGTATCATTGAGTCCCACCAGTGCCAGTAAGCTAGTGTAAAGAGAAAAACATTCCAATTGAATATCGTTGCACCGCCCCTTTAACGGATAATTCGCATGGGTGCCAGATGTTAGCTCGAGAGCGATTCATTTCAGCAAGCATTTAAGCGGAGGGATACCGCGGCTAGGCTTCTGCTAGAGCAAGTGAGCCAGCAGTGCCTTTCGTGGCTTGATCACGTCTGTTCATTTGCTTGTGCATGATATATTCAGTCACATAGTTGAGAAAGAGCTAATGGTAGCCAGTCATCCTTGACTTCACGACGACTTGGTTGAGGTTGCGGAAGAACGTTTAGTACATTGTGAATCAAGCTCTTCAGAACATCGCGATGCTACAGAAACACGTGAACTTATGTAGAGCCTTGGCCCATTCACAACGTGCTGCTTGGGAGTGTACTTTACCCAAACCAATGTGGGTTTGAAAGCGTTGATCTATGACCTTTGGATCTTTTCGTAGATGCCATCAGTGCGAAGCTAAAAATTGAAGAATCGGCAGCTTAGAAAATGGTGGTGAAGTGGCTGCCAGGGTCTTGCGACAAAGGAGGCGAACGGAAGAGGCGTTCGGAAGCCGTAATGGCTCACCAGCCCCAGGACTCACCCCAGACCCTCCCCAGGACCCTCCCCTGGACCAGGCATAGGCTCCCCACTGAGCCTCCTCCCTAGCCCCTTTCAATAAAATTTCCGAAAAAAGTATTAATTGATCTTGAATTAGTCATTTGCACGCAGATAAAATAGTGCATAAACAAAGCATAGGAGGAGCTTGCCATTTGTGCCCAGAATGACTTTCTGCAGTGGGCTAGTAATACACAACAGGCCAGGGGTTCTTAAAACTCAATGTTGGAATAGCCAGGATTTAATCGCATTAACATTGGCATTGATTAGCTTGACTGCCAATAACGGCCTATTCAATGAATGAACTTGTATACCAATGATGTCATAGCCATGAATTAGTGTGAAAGCCAAAATTGGCATAGCCAATGACATAGTGTGGATGCCAATGATGGCTGAAATATTGGTTTAACGATGGCCCAACAATAAAGCCAATGATGGCTGAAACGTTGGTTAAAGGATGGACTTACATTGGAGCCAATGATGGCTAAAACATTGGTTAAACGATGGCCCAACGTTGGTGCCAGTGATGGCTGGAAATTGGTTGAACGATGGCCCAACGTCGGTGCCAGTGATGGCTGGAACATTGGTTGAACGATGGCCCAACATTGGTGCCAATGGCTGGGCCAACATTGGAAGAAGTTGTGCTTGGCCAGAATGCCAATGTTGGACCAACCTCTGAAGCCAGTGTTTGCCATTGTTGGCCCACTGTAGGTCCAACATTGGTGTGCTGCCTGGGTTCGCGTATCTTCAACACGCTTGCAATAAAACGATCAGCAAAGCGCATTAAAAACTATTAGCAGACACAGTAATAATAAATTGTTAAGTATTTCAACATTGCCACAATATTAGAAATACGATCCTGAACGGGAAGCAAAAAATTAAATACGAGACTAACCACATAATGTATCAAACCAAATTCAGAAGACATATATGCTCCTAAAAACGGCTCTTTCTGGTTGCGAGTTTGGTCCAGTTTGTTAACGCGCGGTGCTGCTGATCTTGTTGTCGGTGGTTCCAATCCCGGTGGAGGAGAGTTCTACTTTTTATGTTTGATTTGTTTTTATTTTTTATATATTTTCTTTGTTTTTTGCATTCGCCGGCGCCCTACTTTAGGGTAAAAATCACGCAGAATGTAAAAATTGAAAGTGCGAGCCCAAGTTTGAATTGATGCAATGCACAAACCGTGGCCATCTTGTTTTGCCGGGATAATTCGCTCCCTCCGTGCTAATAGGTGGGTTTGCGTAGTCGGCAAACAGCGCAAGTCCTTTCAACGAAGTAAGGAAGGTAATAATAATGGGAATATTGAGAGCAAAACGGGAAAAAGTGTAAGTGGTCAAACTGCCAAAGTGATGCAGCCAAAGTTTGTCTGAAGGCGGTCATCTTTACCTACTATTGAAAGGAAAATACCGCTATTTTAAGGTAGTTATTTACCTGAGCTCATAGCGCGCTACGTATTAAGCACATCTCTTAATTTTCTGACTTCCGGAAAGTAGTACTTAATTTTGTTCTGGTACATCCTGGTTTTACTTATCGAGGATGCACTCCGCAGTTTTATTTTTTTATTAGGCCTAGATATGTTTTTATTTCTGACATCCAAGAACAGTGCGGATAATTAAACTAGCTTTCAGAAACGGTATCGTTCGGTGTTATAACGCTTGTTTCGTAGCGTCAAGGGGTCATATTCACAAACCCGGCAGTGTAAACATCCACAACGCATTGGTGTTTCTCGTTTTTTCCTGCTAAAAAAAATAAACATGTTTTATATTTTTTTTGGTGCGGTATGTCGTATAACATAAGCTATCGGGGGACAGATCGTCTGGCTATGTGAACATTTGAAATATTTCTGTTAGATGATCATAACTACCACAGAAGACAGTCGATTCCTGCCTGAAATAGCATATTTTCACACTCAATTAAAATCACCAATAACATGATCTGAGGAGAGTTATGTACCTCTCATGGCGTCGTAAGCAATAAACACATCTCTTACTTTTTCTAGTTTCTGGAGAGTAATGCTTATTATTGTTTTTGTAGCTCAAAGCGCGTGCTCATTCCTGCCACGTGTATTTTTCATTCGGAGGCTCCGCTATACCGTTTTTATTTTTTATCTGAGCCAAACACGTGCATATACCGCCGGACCTTAAGTATAGTATATCAAATTAAACTAGATTCCTGAAAAAGTATCGTTCGGCGTTGCAATTGTTTTCTTTTTTCGTGGCGTACGTGTTCAGATTCTCAATATCCTGAATTTGTTTTCCTAACCGCATTGTTCTTTCTCTCGTTTTCGCGGTAAAAGACGTCAGCCTTGCCATGCTGGGATCAAATACACCAGCGTCGGCAGTCATTCACGAAGGATTTATCAACGCAAACATTTCCCCTCGCTATTCATGCTATTCATGCCGCAGTTCGTCAGAATCTCAATGACTTGACTGGATAGTGAAAACGGCAAAAAAAAATGATGTCGGTCAGTAAACGGAACTTCCACGGCGGGGCTCGCCAGCGTGAAGAGCAAAGCGCAAATTCCGGAAAGTTACTAAACTTTCATGTAAATACTGGCCATCAAAGACAGCAAAATACCGATGCCGGCCAGTTACTGAACTTTCATGTAAATACTGGTCAGCAAAGACAGCAAAAGCACGATTCCGGCAGTCACTGTAACCTCTGCTGAACTGGCCAATGAGTAAGACAAAACGCCGACGCCGGCAGGGGCCGGTAGCTCACCGGCGCCCATGGCCGGGCGCCGCCATCCTGTTACAGGACCGGCCGGCGTAGTCCCGATACCGGCCGACGCTGTGTGCTACCTGGGTACATGCATTTTACTCAAGAAAAACTGCTTGCTTTTTGTTTTTCAGTCTGTCTCCATATTTTGTCATTTTAAAACATGCCCTTCTTTTAGACTTAATCACTATTCTGCTGCAAGATGATTGCATTTGTTCATGTATACTCGTCAGTGCACTAGCTTTTTCTCTTGTTTTGTTTGCGGTTCATTGGATATCTGTAAAATAAACCTAATAAGAGTCCACATAAGTAATGTCCTGCAACTAATTTGTCTGTTGCCTATCAACATATACATTTATTGCTCTGCATTTTGGCAATACGCTTTTTAGCTAGGATACAAAACACGCAAGACTGATAAGGTCAGAGCACAAAACACAAAACTGACAACTTCGGAACAATGTTGACATAACGTATTAATGCGTGAGCATTAGAAGCCCCATTTCGAAGAAAAACCCGCGTGGTCGACATCGTCGGCGTAGTGTTCTGCGCACTGGGGTAAGTGATGTAATTTAAAAAAAACTTACAAAAAAGTTATATTTTGCATGACTTCTGTAGAATATATATTGAGGGGCACATCCACAGGCTTCCCATAGGCCTCACACATGTCCCGTGTAGCAATACAGAGCGCTTCCCTAGCGTGTGGCATCCCTACAGCAGCCCGCACAATGTCGTACTTGTCCTATAGGATCCTAGGCTCTATTCCCACAGGCTGCGGGGTACCTACAGCAACCCACAGAATTTCCTAAATGTCCCATAAAAGCCAGGGTTCTATCCCCACAGACTCTGTGGGTTACCTAAAGAACCTCCACAGGCTGTGTGGGTTACCCAAAGGAGCCCCCACAGGCTGTGTGGGTTACCCAAAGGAGCCCTTACAGGCTGTGTGGGTAACCCAAAGGACCCCACACAGTAACCCACATGTCCCATAGGCCCACAGGCCTGACCCCACAGAGATTTTAGGACACCCATACAAACCCATGGGTGCCCCATAGAGACCTCTAGGAACCCACACAAATTTTCTGTGGGTGCTCTGTGGGCATTTTGACCAGGGATGGGACGTACCAAATCTATAGTCATCCTCTTCAGCTGAAACAAAGTCCCGTACTGGGTGAAATATGGGCACTTGGAAGTCCAGTGCCACCTACACAAGAAGAAGGTAGAAGTCTGCAGGCTATGCAGAAAATCGGGCATCTTACCGACGTATGTCCGCAACCAGAAGAGAGAAGATGAAAAGACTGCTTCATAGTGAAACCGCCACATCCGCAGGAAGACGCCCCTGCGAAAGGCAAGGAACTCCGAGCAAGTATCGCCATCCCAAAAGAGGCGAAACATTAGCACCCTGAAGCAGGAACAAGCAATCACAGTGTAGACTCTCGAGAGAAGATTGAAGCTTGCACAGAGAGGGACAGGTTCATAAACTGGATGGTCGCCCTAATGCAGGACTTCGCCAACATAGCCACGCTAAGAATGAGCCTAAGAGGACAATGACAAACAGAATCGATGAGACGCAGCGTTGACTCAGAAACACAGTAACCATATTATATGGCAATGAAACTGCCGCAGGTTCCACAAGAAAAGGACAATTCTGCAGCAATACGTGAATAACAAAGACAAGGAAAGTCCGGTTATGACTGCATTGCATGAAACGAAACAGTCCACCAAACTCTCCGGCTACAAATCGTTTTTCAAGGACACAAAAGTGAAAGCGCAGTTCGTAACCCTCGTCAAAAGAAACACACCTTTTATAGAACACAACACGGAAACCACAATGCCTGACCACGTATTGGTTGAAATTATATCAGACAACAAAAACGATGGTCAAAGCATGTTCACGTTAAACATTTACGTCAGCACAGCAAAAAACACAGATTCGCTGCCGTTTTCTAAGCGGCCCTGGGTAAAGCCAAGGGCAAGCAGCTCTCGTGGCCGTGGGAGACTTCAATGCACCGCCCCCAAACTGGGGATACAGGAAAAAGCTGATCAAAGGTAGAAATTTGTGTAACGACTCCCACGAACGGGGATTACCTCTGGTTACCAACCCGGAAGAGCCCACTACAAGAGGAGATGCGAAAACTGGGTGCGCCAACCAGATCTTACTTTCGTCCGATACATAAGGGACGCCAAATGGTGCAACACACGAGCGGACATCGGAAGCGATTACTACGTGATATAGACGGAAATTAAGGCAGGACATGGAAAGCCAAAGGGCAGGAAATGCAAAGTCACAGAATGGGACAAATTCAGGACGATCCTCAACGAATACGAGAGGGAAGAAATCAATGACATAGGGAAATGGACGGAGGGATTCAAGGCCTGTGCCGAACGAGCCACCGAGGTAATTCTGGAAAAAGCAAACGGCGATGCAGTGGACAGCAGACTCCGTAACTTATGGGCGGCTAAATCTAGCACGCAAAAAAGACTGCGAACAAGAAGGAAAGCGCAATCTCCAAAGGAGAATCGCTAAGCTGAGCTGGGAGATCGAAACCCACGCGGAAAAGGTTACACACCAGCAGTGGCAAGACACGTGCGATGGTTTTGACAGCCAACCAAATGTACCGAAGACAGGAAATATCCTTCTACACCAACGCGATCCCGATGGTAGCATGACATCCCAAAGGAACAAGATGAGTGAAACCATAAGACGACACGAGGGAAGCGCAGACAACCTTGTCGAAGAATTCCGTAGGATGTACATCGGGGTCTGCCCGCCAAGAATACCCACGATGCCCAACGGTGCGAATAACGGAATTTGAAGTTCTCGAGAGCCTGAGAGAACTCAAGACCAAATCGGCTCCCGGGCCGAACGGCGTCACCAACAAGATGCTACGTCATTTGGGCGAAGAAGCTGTCACAGGCATCACACGCTACACAAGGGCATGCTGGGAAAAGGGCTCTCTCCCCGGTAATGCAAGACGGCCAGAGTAGTCATGATTCCGAAGCTGGGAAAGAAACCACAGCTAGACGCCCTTTGCCCCATCTCGCTTACGCCTTGCGTCGGAAAACTTATGGAGCACGTCATCTTGAAGAGACTAAACAAATACATGAAGGACGGAGAGCTTTTTCCCATACCATGATCAGGTTCAGACCACAGCTGTCTACTCAAGATGTGATGCTTCGTCTTAAATACGAGATCATGGAGGGAGAGAAGAGCTCCCACCTGGACACCCCTGCAGTACTCGGCCTAGACTTAATGAAGGCCTTCGATACCATCAAGCACGAGGCGGTACTCGACAACCTGGAGAAGCTGGGGATGGGCAAACACGTACCATTATGTAAAAGACTTTCTGAACGAACAAACAGCCAAGGACACCATAGGAGGCGTAGAGTCCGACAACATACGTTTTGGAGGAAGAGGTACGCCGCAGGGGTCGGTCCTCTCGCCGTACTTATTCAACGTAGCCATGATTGGGCTGCCGAGAAACTCGAGAAGATAGAAGGCCTTTACCACGGCATATATGCCGACGACAACACCTGACGGGGGGCAGTGACGGACACATTCAAGACACCTTACAAGAGGCGATCAGCACGACGGAGGAATATGTCACCCCACGTGTATTGGCGTGCTCCCCACAGAAGTCGGAACTCCCACTGATGAGACCCGTTTGGTTGAGGAAGTTATCACCCGACATCGAGCTCCACTCAAAAGAGTTTCGAATACCGGTGGTTCAAAGCATAAGAGTACTAGGCCTACGGATACAAACGGACGGCCGCAACGGAGAAACGATAAACATAATGAAGGCAGCAACCTACCAAATCTCCAGACTCATCGTCAGAATCGCTGTCAGGAGCTACGGGATGAGGAGAAGAATCTCGTACGCCTAAGCCGCGTGTTCGTCATGAGCCGGCTGGCATACGTTATCCCCTTCCTGAAGCTCGGGGTCGCGGAGAAAACCAAAGTGGAGTGCCTCATCACAAAAGCGTACAAGAAAGCCCTAATGGCTGCAAAACTCGACGTCAAACGAGAAATTGCCAACACTGGGGCTACACAACACCATAGACGAACTAATCGAAGCTCAAAGAACGTACCAACTCAAGAGACTTACAAAGAGCACAACGGGTCGTCAGATTCTCAGGTTCCTCGGCCTTCGCTACGAAGGCGCAGAGATGAGAGAAGTTGGACGTCCCCTACACACCAGGAAAAAGCTCCAACATCCCACTCTTACCGAAGCACAGGCATCATGTCCATTACGCGGAGAGAAGAACGGCTAGGCCTAAATCCCTGAAGATACGGCTAAAGACAGACGAAAGAGTCATCTACGTCGACGTGGCGGAGTACGACAAGGAGCTGAAAGTCAAGACGGCAGTCGCGGTGGATAAGGAGGGACTCATCATCGCGAGCTGTAGCGTCCGGAGGACGGAACCAGATGTAGCAGAGGAGGTAGACGTAGCGCTTGCGCTTAACGCTACCAACAGTCGTATAGTCGTGAGAAACTCGCAGACACCGATTTGTAACTTCGCGAGAGGCAGAGTATCGCCGGAGACGCAGCGCGTAGTACGGGGATTCTATAAAACAACGAAAACGAAATTCGTCTGGACACCAGCACACTCGTCTCTTTCCGCTAATGAGGACCCATCCACCGCCTCATTGTCTGGAATAGACAGGCTGGTGAACTTCAGAGACATCCTAGACCATTACGCTTGCGCAGTGATTCAATACCCTCCAGCGCATCCTCTGTTAAACAAACAACAATCCACGACGTGGAGAACGCTTCAGACAAACACCTTCCCGAATCCTACTATACTCAGCCGATCGTATGCGGACAGATATCTTGAGGCATGGAAACTATGCGGCCAATAGGCTAACTTGAATTACATAATATGAGAATGCGCTAGGATAGACCATGGAGCAACGCAAATAAAATACTGGGGCAGTTAGTTGACGAAGGGAGCTGGAGACTACCCTGCTCAGCACAGACTCCCAAGTGCATGGACAATGCGTCCGTTCTGGCCGAAGATGCCGCCAGGTTTTAAGGCATTCTAGCCGTCATCTGAGGAAGAGGTGGAAGGGGCGTCTTAGCGGGTTCCTGACCGGCTCCTGCTCCATTTTCTTGGCGCAATAAAGTTGGTCTTACCGACTCACGTCAACGATAACCTGCGCGTACCGGTTGACGACGTTAGACCTCAAAGCGTAACGACAGACCTCAACGTTAGGCCCAGCGCCGAGGAGCGCAGAGCGGTGTCCCTTACTCCCGCGCTGCGCCGCCATTAGTTCGACTGGCTCCTTAGCGACAATGACGCCGTTGCTATGGAGCCACATTGACGTGTCGCAATCAATGGGAATTAAAGAGTCGCTTCGCTCAGCCAATAAAAAATTACGTGCCGTTTTTAGAGCGCAGCTCTTAGGCGCCCGTTTCCGGCTTGAGCGGTGTCGCCGTCGCCGTCGCCGTCACCGTCGGCGTCGGCGTCACCGTCGGCGTAACCGCGCGGTGCATTATGGGTAAATTTTTCGAAGGGACCCGAGATCCTCACGAAGGAACCTGAGGTCGTCCCGAAGAAACCCGAGGTTCTTCGGGAGGACCTCGGGTCCCTTCGGCACGACCTCGGGAGGACCTCGGGTTTCTTCGGGAGGATCTCGGGAGGACCTCGGGTCGGGAGGACCTCGGGATCCTTCAAGAGTTGCATGCAAGCACTGTAACTGGCATGCAACTTGTTGCATGCAACTGGCATGCAACAAGTTGTATGCAACCTGTTGCATGCAATCCAGGTTGCATGCAACCTGGTGACGTCATCGGCATCCGCATCGTCATCGTCCTCATTACTGATGACGTCATCAGTGACATCATTGATGACGTCATCGGCATCCGCATTGCCATTGTCATCATCACGGATGACCTCATCAGTGATGTCACTGATGACGTCATCGGCATCCACATCGTCATCATCATCACTAGATGACGTCATCAGTGACGACACTGATAACGTCATTGGCATCCGCATCATCATCGTCATCATCACTGATGACGTCATCAGTGACGTCACCGATGACGTCATTGGATCGTCATCGTCAAGGTCACGTGACCCCGAGGTCACATGAGCCCCCCCTTCAGTACCTCTTCCTCCTCCTCCCTCAAGAGCTGCGCTCTAATTCGGCGTTACAGGGATTTTTCGCTGCTACGGAAGGAATTTAGGTGCCGTTTTTCGCTAGTACAGACGACGCGGGTTGCGCTCCATGGGACAGTTAATAATTTCGCATCAAAATGGTGACTTACTGAGAATTATGTTACTCCCGAAAAGGTAATGTTCAGCCGTGCGTGGGAATATAATCTCTCATATTTCTTTAGATTACATGCCATTTCACTTTAAATTAGAACCCAATATCCAACACAATAATTGGTGTTTGACGTTCCGGCGATGCTAAGCAGCTTACTGATGTACCACTGTGATTAATGACACATAAGGTATAAACCGCCGAACCGTTTTTTGCCATTGAGAGAAGCGACCGATCGCCACCCACTCTCACTATATTGTGCTAGAAGAGGAGGTGTCATAAAGCGCCTTAATAAACCTCACGCATCACATCAAGGCTGTTTAAGGAGAGACCATTGCTCATACCTTCCAGCAGCCATGACTCGTCCCGACAGCATCGCCATTCCGGCAAAGACCAGTTAATTGCTTGTAAATATAATTCTAAATTAAACGGAGCGGCCAACTCGTGCTCCTATTTACGACTGAAGAAGTGCTTCTGCAGACTGAGAGAAATGTCTCCATCTGGCCATTTTCGTTAGCTTTTTCTTCGTTTCTAGCCCTGGAATGCAGAGGTGGTACTGCTTGCAATCTCCAAAGCCCAGGACGCACGAGTTTGCAGCTTTCTGAAGCGAGCGAAGCTCGCAATTGTACGTACGAAGCCTGAAGATGACGCCTCCGAGAAGCTTTTTATTATAATAGTCTTCATAAATTGCGGGACCACTTTCGCCGGCGCGAATATAAGATCTCTACTTTTAGTTCGCAACGCCAAAACTACCGTAAGTAAGCAAGCCTTGGTGTATTTTGCGGGTGGAACCAGCCGAACAATGAAAGGAGAAACAGAAAGACCACCTATCGCTGGACTACCAACTATTTTAATAAATCGTCCTCCTCTTCTACTAAATATTTTGCGTATCAATTGTTTCTTATTTTTTTTTCTTTTTTCTTTTTCTTTCCTAACTGTTTTTTTCTCTATTTTTGCTTAGCAGAGAGGCGCCCTTCAGAAAGAGCTTTTCTTGCGGTTGCAGGATTATTGAGGCGGAGCTCACACAGTTTTCTTCTTCGTTTTCTATGGCCAAGGCCTCCAACATCTCCCTTGCAAGCTGGTTTTTGTGGTGTCCTATGATGCTGGCTTGCTCAGGCTTGGGTTTGCACTTGCAAGTTCGACAATGGGCAGCGAGGTGTCCTGGTTCGCAAGCGCAAGATCCTCAACGTCTGAGCAAGCCATGCATCACAGGACACCACAAGAACACAGCTTGACAAGGGAGATGTTGGAGGCCTTGGCCATAGAAAACGAAGAAGAAAACTGTGTGAGCTCCGCCTCAATAATCCTGCAACCGCAAGAAAAGCTCTTTCTGAAGGGCGCCCTCCCTGCTAAGCAAAAATAGGAAAAAAAACAGTTAGGAAAGAAAAAGAAAAAAAGAAAAAAAAAATAAGAAACAATTGATACGCAAAATATTTAGTAGAAGAGGAGGACGATTTATTAAAATAGTTGGTAGTCCAGCGATAGGGTGTCTTTTCTGTTTCTCCTTTCATTGTTCAGCTGGTTCCCCCTGCAATGTATCACAACCAACTAGCTCAACTCATCCCAGTAGTAAGCCTTGGTGATCCTTGTCTTCTTCTTACATTATTGGACGGATACGCGTGCTCCGCGTATTCAAGTACACTTCACTGAAAAAGGTAAATAAAGAAGCGTTGCTCACTTTACCAAGTCACCATGTGACACCTACTGTAGTGTGCTTGTGTAAATTCAGCAAAATTACCTGATAATAGCTCGTAGCCCCTTTAATAACATACAGACCATAAATCATGTTTGTTATAGGACCTGTACAAGCGTGCTCGTGCAGTCTTTTGTCAATGATGCTGACTGAGTTTAAAAAAGACAAAACTTACATAGGCACGAGATGCATGATTTAATGTTCGGTCGCAGTTCACCTGATTATTTTTAGTCCTTCGCAATTGTGATCTATGATCATTTTTAACTTTAAGGACAGCAAGCAGTGAGTCGTAAGTAACCTCTTTATTTTGCGTTCTTCATTGATGAATATTAGTAGTTCTGAAAGTCTAAAAACGTCTCAACTCGGGAAGTCACCTTCCTTCGAAAGGTACTTAAAGACACGGCGGAGATAAAAAGAGTTGTTAGAATTACTGCTGAAGGGGCTTAGAGAAATTAACATTGAGAAAGAACGAGCTCTACTAAAGATGAATGCTGCATCGCTCTTCAATCTTAATTCACCTTGTTTCATCGCGCGGCTCGCCTACATGTTCTCAAGTACGAGCGACGTTAACTGTCTGCAATTATATTAATCACACGAGCCATTTTCGCTCACTTTTGAGCATGAATAATTGTACGAAAACAGGGAATTTTCCACGGCAGAGCTCAGAACCATCGCTGTAGTACTTAAAGAGCATGACTTTTCAATCCGGTTTCGATTGAAGACACGTGCTCAACGGTTACGGACAGCAGTACTTTATCTGTGAAGTTTCCTGCAGCCTAGTTGAAGCTGCTGAACGTGCGCAGGCCATGGAGCGCGACTGAGTAAATTTCTGTCTTTCGCTATGTGTTTTTGTACTATACCTGTGTTGCGGACCACCACCGAACATCCAAGACTCGTGCAGCGGTTTTCGCGACGTTGTGAAGTGCATGTCGTTCCTATAATTCATCTTGTATTATCATTCTGTAATCGCCCTTACTGCACGCGGCACCGCGGGACTCTGTGGTGCGGGCAGCCGCCTTTCCTTGTTGCCGCACGTGGCGCTCCTGAGTCAATAAATATTTCTACAGTCATGTCTCGTTAATATGGACCTGGTTAATTTGGATACCCGCTATATGGACACCATTTTCGGGGACAAGCTGGAAAAATACATGCATTTTTGTCTCGCGATTTTGGATAACTACCATTGCGTAAGATTTTTTGGAGAACGGTTATACACATATTAACGAGACGTCACTGTAATACATCTCAAGAGGATAAAAGGCTGCACATTTCTGAACTGCTTTAAATTTGCCTGATTGTAAAACGCCTGCCTTGGGCTCTATAGATAATTTTGTAATGTTATTTTGGTTTTGCTGCATATACTAACACGCAAGAAAGAGTTCCAACAAACTTGTAACAAAGATTATTAGGAGCGTTTAACAGGAATATATATATCTACAGTATATATTAAGAATATTCGGTTGTGTCGCCAAAGATGTTATATTATCTTTGTATTATCAAATTCAGAATATGCTTAGGTTCCCATTAAAATAATATCGAGAGCAATTTTCAGGGAGTGCTTGGGTTCAAATGAAATGACTTCACCCGAGTCACCGATGTGTTTCCAAACTAATGGCGCTTTCTGACAGGAAGTGGACACGCAACCGCGAAGCGGATCCACTCGTTCTCAACCGCAAAGCGGCTGGAATCGAGAGCTGGAGGCGCGTTTTTGTAAACCGATTCAGGACCGATTTGTCCCAACCGCTTTCGCGAACCGCGAAGCCACAACCAGTCTCAACGCGACGCTGAAGTGACGTCGGTGGCTTTCGAAACAAGATGGCATGTGTTGCTGGTGAGGCGTCCAAGGCGCTGTAGCCCTAGTGCTCAAGCAGACAAATCAACGACGAAACATGATTTTCACGTCCGTCACTTGAATCCGCTCCAAAAAACACCTGTACCTTTACAGGCTTCGCTCTGGTAAATTGGTTGGAGCAAGAGTTTTTGTGTTATTCGGGATGCTAAAACCCGTCGCTCTATTTCTTGTTAGTCTTGGCCCAAAGAACATCGGAACGCGCCCCCAATCGATCGAAATGAAAGCATTTGTAAACACTAAGGCCGTCGCGTGAACTACTGAAATATTTCGACACCGTGCATGAAAACTACGAATGTAGTAAAGACGTCGTGAGCCCGATTGCATAGCCTGTACACTACGGCGGAGCTGGCAGGGTACCTGCGCATTCCTGACCTGTAAGGTTTACAACCACCAAAAGGAATAAAGGGAACCGACTCAAGAGACAAAGTATACGTACCAGACGATGCATACGCAATCCACACGGCGTCTATTTGAGCTTAATGTCAAAAAAGCAGTATACTCGACCGACGTGCAAGTGACGAGAGGCGAATCCGCCACAACCAAAGCCACGACCGGCTAGCGCCGAACACGCACCCAAGCACCACGGAACACCCGTGCCGCTCACAACTCTGAAAATAATAAGAAAAAACAATACAGGAAAAAACTGGCACTCTATCCCGAAACCAAGGTTAGCTTTTCATGCGGAAAGGGTCTACTTCAAAGGAGGTGTCGGGGCTATCCTCTTCAGAGTAAGCAAGGCGCTCCTACACCTGTCTGGACTTTGCTTGCGGGCGAAGTTTAGGAAATCGCAGACAGATTTTGCGAGTTTATGTCTCTTTTGCCTGCCCGAAACTCGTCATGCGTGCGAACAGCTTGAAGAAAATCTTCAGACTGCCAAAATAGCCAAATTTTGGCTTTAGATTGTGGATTAAACTACGTCAAGGACGACGTCTAGGACAACACCCATGACGACCTCTAGACGACCTCCAGGACGACATCAAGGATGACGTTGAGGACGAAGTCAAGGACGGCGTCGATGACATCTAGGACTCCAAAGCACACCGAGCTCCTCAGAGATCATCCTAGAGGTCGTCATCTAGGAAAACCACAAGGACGGCCTCATGAACAACGTCTAGGACGACCTCAACGAAGGCCTCTAGGACGACGTCGAGGACGACATCAAGGGGCGGCGTCTAGGACGACCTCTCTAACAACCTCTAGAACGATCTTGGAAACGCCGCTAAGGCCGACGTAAAGCACGACGTCAAGGAAAACGTCGAGGATGACGTTCAAGAGGCTGGGCTTCAAGAACGACTTCAAAGACAACTTCTAGAACGATTTAAAGGACGACCTCCAAGAAGACTTTACGACGGACCTCTAGCAAGACCTCAACGGCGACGTCGAGGACAACTCCAAAGATGACGTGTAGGACTTCCTCTATGACAGCCTTTAGGGCGACGTCAACAGGCCATGTCAGTTTCAGCTACCGGCGCTTACGAGCTTACGCCACGGGCGCTTACACGAACCGAGCTTATGCAACCGGCGCTTCCATGAACTTGATTCGCGAGCTTGCACTTCAGCCGCGGGCATTCCGTGGCCTTGTTACGCGACCTCGCATTTCAGCCACGGACAGTACGTGACCTAGAGGACATGACCTTGAGCGTGGTTGGGCCTAAAAATGTTAATGGCTATGCGTGTCGTCGACTCAATCCAGTTTTGCTCAAGCCTGAGATGCTGTGCTTTTGGGAAACTTCCTCAAGATAACGTTTAATTAAACTTCCTCGACAAACGATGTTGATGGAGCACTAAATGTGCTCTACAGATGGTAGCTTTTCAGTCTCGACAACGCTTCATGTAGGTGACTTAATTAAGGTGGCCGACCTGTGACCGAAATGGCTGTTAGCAATCAGCGATCTGCTAGATCGCTGATCGCCCCGATGAGCAATCTAGCAGATCGTCATAGAGACCAGTGGGTTGGAGTGCGTGCCACAAGACAGGTCAAGTGATTCCAGCCACTTTCGTTGTTTAGTTGAAAGAGAAAGAAGTAGATACGGCCGCTAGGCTTAGGTCGGCTGCCGCCGCGTTTGGATACCGCACCTATTCCGCTATGCTGTGCAGTGAGTACAGCCACGGTCGCTCGATCCCGCTAGCGGAGGAGCGGCCTGTCGATCCCTCTTCCCGTCCAGTGAAGGCAATAATTCTTTCTGCTGCAGCTTCCGCTGTGGTGCTTGTTATCGGTGAAAGAGCTGCTCGCGCGCCCGGCTCTGCCTGCTACTACTGCCCGGACATGGGGTGTGTGAATAAAGTTTCCTGTTTCCCTCTCTCTGCTTGCTAAATACCCGGCGAACTGCCGTATTTCTTGGTCATTTTTCGTTGCCTGCTGTTTGATATTTACATTTACTTAATCGGCTAGTTTCAATTGAGTCAAGTATCAGATATTTTCTTCTTTACAAATAACGCAGGATTAGTTAACATAGGAACAACATAAGAAGCTTAAGAACTGTTCTGCGCTTCTCCAAAGACTTTGGTTAAATGTAACATATATTTGAGGGATATCGTGTCGGTACCGCGGCTGGCCACAGCATTTTTCTCTTCATTCGTACCTAGTAGTCTACTTTAAACTGAAGTGAGCACTCAACAGTTGTGGATTTTGGATTGCTACTAGCTCCCTTTTTCACTGTCTCGCCGTGAAGTGTTCCGTAACCGGATATCCCAAAGGCTCACTTTGGACGGCTGCTCGTGGTATTGTAGATTGGGGTTTCTTGGCGGATTCGATTTCCAGCACCGCACGTGACAGTTTTTAAGCATTGCATGCCTCGGAATTTACTTGAACACCCATAAAACACTGTACCCATACTGTTAAAATGGCGCTAAAGAACGAATGAAAAATTAGGCCAGAGACACGAGCGCAGATAAACTTTGTGAAGACAATAGAGCGTATCTAGCTCGCCCGCGTTCACCGTTTGAACTGTCGGGCATCGGGAGCGCTCTTGCAACGGCGTTCATGGACGGCGCAAACCAGAAGCGTCCGCTTATGGTCCCTGTTTGGTGGTAGAGTGACCTACACTTCCTAACGACTCGGGACATGGGGGAAGGGGAGGGAGGGGTGGTCTAACTATGAAGTCGCCGAGTAAGCTAGCTACTGGGTAACGCGGCTCGACTTTGCACCTATCGCGAATGCAAGAAGATGAGACGCGATGGCGTCAGGGATAGTCAGAAGCAGTGAACGTAAATTTCAATTTTCCCAGCGGCGTAGCTTATAGGCAGGCGTTTATGGTGGTTCCTTTTCACTTTAGATATTGCAGCGCCTGTCACGGCTATCAGGATTCCAAGTTGTGAAAAATAACCGAGAAAGCTTTCGGAAGGTATGTTTAAGCATCTGATATTAGCATAGTCTATCCTCGAGGGCAGGACCGTTCAGCCATTTAGTAAAAAATTTCATACGAAGTGTCATTTTAATTAAACACTAGAAAGTATAACCAAAATACAATCTGGCTTGTTCCGAGAGAGAGAGAGAGAGAAAAAACTTTATTTGTCAGTAAGATGGTGACCTTCTTCGGTTCCTTCAGCTGCTCCACATGGTCGGCAGTTGAAGTCTGTCGGCGACCTCTTGCGCTCTTGCCAAGGCCCGGGACTGGACGTCCAGGTCCGGGCTGGCCAGCACAGCTTCCCATTGCTCAAGTGAGGGAGATGAAACTAGATCTGCCGGAGGCGGATCCTCCGCGCAGTCCCAGATTATGTGGTCTAAGGTGGCAGGCTCGCCGCATAGTTGACAGTACGGGTTTACTAGATCGGGAAAGATATTGGCGTATGTCCACGGGTTTGGCTGCGACCGCGTTTGCAGCCGCCGCCACGTGGTAGCCTGTTCTCGGCTGAGCGAAACGTGCGGAGGAGGCAGGCTCACTCTAAGCTCCCTGTAATAGTTGGTTATGGCCTGATACGTATCCAGCGCCTCACCTCGTGGGGCCCCGACGTCCAAGTCCCCATCACCTGCTCGGCTGACAAAACCTCGAGCATATTGGTGAGCGGACTCGTTCCCCGGGACGCCCACGTGGGCCGGGACCCATACCAGATCCACTTCCTTCCTATCGTTTGGCATCGTGCTAAGAATTTTGTATGCAGTGGTGGAGATACGTCCCCTCGAGAAATTGCGAAGGGCCGTTTTGGAATCACTTAGAATGGTGTTGGTGCTCTTTTGAACAATCCCTAGTGCTATTGCGGCCTCTTCGGCCTCTTCCACTCGGCCTGTGATCACCGTGGCCGCTACCCTGCGCGAGATGCTCACCGCACTCACAGCGAAAGCATGTTGGCCTGTAGTAAGGTTGTATTCTGCCGCATCAACGTACACGGCACTATCGTCCCCTTGATACTTTTTGCTTAACGTCTTCGCCCTGGCCCTCCTCCGGCCTTCGTGACGACCCGCTTGCATGTTCTTGGGGAGAGGTTTGACACGAATGATTTCGCGCATCTCTACCGGTAAAGTCACCTGGCTTAAAGGATCTCCACTCCTCATGCCTAAGCTTCTCAGGATGCAGAGCCCCGTCTCAGTCTGCCTGAGCCGCTGCTCTTGCGATGTGAGATGTGCCTCAATGAGCTCTTCAAGAGTGTTGTGAACCCCGAGAGATAGAAGTCTCATGGTGGACGCGTTCCTGGGGAGACCAAGAGCCGCCTTGTACGCCTGCCTTATCAAACAATTCAGCTTTTCACTCTCGGCCTTCTTGAGGTCTAGGTAAGGAGTGGCGTACACGATCCGACTGATTACAAAAGCCTGAACAAGCCGACATGCATCGCGCTCTTTCATGCCCTGTCGCCTAGTCGCCACGCGCTTAATGAGCCGTATAGTTTGCTGGACCGATGTCGTCAACCTGTCCAGCGTTACCTTGTTGCATCTGTTGGATTGTATGTACATCCCAAGCACTCGCATTGTGTCTACTTCCGGAATTTCGTTTCCCTGAATTTTCAACTGTATCCTGTTCGGCTTCGTTTTGCAGGCCCTTCCGTTATTACGGATAACTAACAGTTCCGACTTTTGTGGGGAGCATTCCAGTCCTGCCCAACGGGCGTGGGCGTCTACGATGTCCGCCGCCTCTTGTAGAGCCGTCTCGATCTGCCCGTCTGACCCCTGACTCGTCCAAATCGTGACGTCATCAGCATATAGGGTGTGTCTAGTACCCTCTATGCCGTTAAGCTTCCTAGGGAGCGTGATCAGCGCGGTGTTAAATAGAAAAGGGGATAACACCGACCCCTGTGGCGTACTCCTATTTCCCAGTGGTATGTGTGCCGACTTCAGATCCCCTATGGTGAGTTGCGCAGTCCTGTTAGACAAAAAATCCCTTATGTAGTCGTATGTATGGCGCCCTACGTTTAGTTCCGAGAGGTTGCAGAGTATCGCCTCATGCGAGACGTTATCAAATGCCTTCTTCAAATCCAACCCCAGGATGGCCCGCGTACCGTGGCCGTTTCCCGGGTCTACGATTTCCTTAGAAAGCTGTAGCATCACGTCCTGCGTGGACAGGTGCGGCCTAAAACCGATCATCGTGTATGGCATGAGGCGATGGGTTTCTACGTGGTTCTGTAAACGCGTGAGAATTACGTGCTCCATGAGCTTACCCAGGCACGACGTGAGGGAGATAGGTCGGAGGTTCTCGATGTCCAACTTCTTGCCAGGCTTTGGTATGAAAGTTACTTTGGCATGTTTCCATGCCGGCGGGATGTTCCCTCCCTTCCAGCACTTATTCATGTAGTCTGTTAAAGCCTGGACCGAGTTGTCATCCAGATTTCTAAGGATTTTGTTATTTATTCCGTCCGGCCCCGCAGCCGATGTCGTCCGGAGTTTCTCCATCGCAGCCATCACTTCCGTGCCCTTGATGTCCGCATCTAGTGTCTCATTCTCCATTCCAGTGTACCCGGGGGCTCTATTCCCATCTTGTGTCGTGTTAATGTATCTACCTTTCAAGTCCTCAAGTAGTTCTTCACCCGTCCCATCGTACTGATGTACTATCTGGTTCAGGCGTGTCCGAGCCGCGGATTTGGTCGTAGTCGGGTCTAGGAGGTGCCGCAGCAGAAGCCACGATTTCTTATTTCCCAGTTGCCCGTTTATTCCGTCACATATCTGCCACCACTGTTGCCTGTTGAGTTCATTGGCGTGATCTTCAATCTCCCTTTCCAACCTGGAAATGCGGAGTCTGAGCTTCCTATTGTTTTTGCCCGTCTTCCACCTGCCCAGTAGGGACGTGTGAGCCTCCCACATGTGCATGAGGCGTTTGTCTACCGCCGGGTGTTCTTCGGTGGTGTCCACCTCTCCGGTGGCCCGCTCTGCGTCTCGCTTGAGATCGCTTATCCAGGCGTCCAGGTTGGTAATGCCGCCGTCTGCCCGCTTCTCCCTCGTGGTTCCGAGATTTTTTTCTTTTTAGTATACTAGGCAAAATACTGTACCTAAGTTTTACAGGTCGTGTGGCCGTCATACCTCTGATTCCATTACAAGACGAATAAACCTTTTCTGCGATTCAAAGACAAGAGCAATAAAAGAAACAATGATATTTGCTCCTAATAAAGAAGCTGTAATTAAAGCGAGAGCATAACAACGAGGAATAAACAAGACAGCACAGGCGAGCGTAATGTATTTTTATGACTGAAAATTATACCTACATTTTTTAAGAACTTTCTATATGTCATTAGGACTGCTTGGTCCCACCCCATGTTTGTTAAGAATTACACCAAAACATTTCAAATTTTATAGTATTTTTAAACGGCATGAACTTATAGTGAGAGAGACTGAATATCATAGTGTGTATCCCCTTCGTCCTGAATGTAACCGATCTTGTTTTATTGCGATCTATAGATAATTGCTAATAAATTCAAAGTCATGTACACATTATGCTTGTTTTTTTTTAATATATATTCCGTCTTTATAATTTCGAAAATGTTGTCCCCTAAAAACTATGATGCTGTCATCTGCATAACGTATCATGCATCTTTTGTTTTCAGTGTTTAGTTAGTCGTTAATAGTGAGCACAGAATGGCTATGGATCTTGGCTGCAACTTACTTTGTCACTGCCTTCCTATATGTTACGCAACCAGGCAACACAACGGTTTTTACTCGACGGCTCTTTGTGATATCGCATGTCGCTTTGTTTTTTGCTATGCTTTATTTGGCGGGATAAACTTTTTAGTCATTGCTTACCCAGTAATTTTAATGAAAACACAACAACTGCTAAAAATGACTCTTGATAAAACGACCGAGAACTCAGGCTACTCCAACGAGCACTGGTAAACGCTGGGGAGTGGTAAAAACAGCTTCAATTTGGTCGCGTTCAATGCTTTACCTCGGCTTTCGCTTTCGGAAATTCGCCAATATGCAGACCCCCCCAACCCCCCCACCACTTTTTTTCCCCGCATGGCAGACAGAAGGACTTCTCTCCCGCACGAACGCTCTTTTGTTTGCGTGAAGGATGGTCAGTGCCCTGTGGGAGCACGAGGGATCGATCGGCCATGTCGAAAATTCTTGTTGTGAGTGTTTTCAAACCCCACGCCCCCAAGGTCCATTTTTTCAAGTAAAAAATATCGACATTTATTTATTTTTTTAAAGAGTTTTTTTTTGTTTTTGGTGACAAAGCAAATATTAGGTTACCGGAATAATTCTGTGCACGCTTCAAAAACGCTCAGTTAACACAAAAACCGCGCACCGCGCGCAAAAAAAAAACACAAGAAAAAAGAAAAAACATACATGCTCATAATTTGTACTTAACCCGCGTGCCCATCAGTCTGCACTGGTTCTCTGCTTTTTAAACAAGCTCGTTCTGAAAACACTTAAGGTTATAGAGCCCCGAGTGAGCGGATCGAAAGCTCGCTAATTTCTTTGCTAGCTCTCTCGTTCTCGCCTCTACGCGTTATCTCGTGCTTTTGTTCGGCGCCTATAGTCCATCTCACTAATGCCTCCAATAAAGACAAAGGCACGGGTGCGTAAGCCTAGCTCAGTAGAATGCTTTTTGTTCTACGAGAAGTCGCGCATAGGAGGCTCTTTTCAAATCCCGGCGCTGGTGTCCGTGCTTTCCTCTGCACTGCAGAAATGTCTGAGATCGTGTATAAAGACCGTGGGGAATTTTTCGTCCCTCCAAGGTGAAACGTCGCGAAGTTGAGCGTGTCTTCGTATTTGCGGAAAAAAGAAACTTTACGGCGTTCTTTCGGCCCCTCCTCCCTTTACGTCATTACGCAAAGAGTCTGTGTGTCCCACGAGACTAGCGACCATGGTTGGAATGAGGAGTGAATAGACCTAAAGCAAGCTGTCTTTGCCTCCACTCCACCCGTCAAACGCATTAGAGCGCTGGCGTCCGGCGTTTGCCTTTCGCATTAAGCGCTAAACACATGCGCGTCAAAACTCTCCGATCCGACGTGCGAACTGTCCGAACGACCGCCGGACAGGACAGGTTTGGCCGCACCGGAGCGCGTGACGGGGGCTCCGTCCGGCTTTGGCATGAAAGACCGACTTGCTATACTGTGTTTCATGAAAACTTGGCGAGCTCTGGAGGCAAGGGCCCCGGAACCCTAGAAGAGCGTCGGAGCGAAGCACGTAACCCGACGTCACGGGAGCATCTGTGTCACTACGCTAAATGCGAGGCGCGAGGCCCGGAGGAACCGGCTGCCGTCTGCTAGCCAAGAGTCGTCTGCTCCGAAACTAACCAACTTGGGATGGACGCCGTCCACCGCAGCAACATATCCGTCCGCTAGATTACCGAACACATCGGGAACAGTTCATGAGCGAAAATTCGACAGAGATACTTAAGACTGCTTACGTGAAGGAATGCGGTAGCATTCCTACACGCAGCGCGTTCTTACACAGAGCGCCCCGCGTATTTCTTTTTCACACGGAGCTTCGGTGATGACATCACCCATCCTTACTGCGCAGGCGCGGCGAACCCCGCCGGCTTCACGACGGTTTCCGTGACGATACATCTGCGTTGCTGTGCTTTTATTTGCGTTTTAGTAGAGAGTTTTAGCAGATCGTTCCGATACCTCCGATACCCCCGATAACGATACTATATATGTAAGCGCAAAGGCGGAGGCAGAGTATCCGGTATCGTTATCGGTGTCATCGGAACGATCTACTAAAACTCTCTATTTCTGAAGCGACTCCGCTTTGACCTTCAGTGGCCCCATAGGCTTCCGTGACAAAGCGTCTGACATCACGTGTTGCAGCCAATAAGAATTTAGGTGCCGTTACACTCAGCCAATGGGATTTTAGGACGCGTTGCAGCCAATAAGAATTTAGGTGCCGTTACACTCAGCCAATGGGATTTTAGGTTCCGTTTTTCGCCGGCTTCACTCAATGGGACATTTAATGTTTTCGAATTAAAAATCATGAGCGGATAAGGATGTGGCGTCACTTTATTTGTTTTAGGCTGCGGCCCCACGGCAGCCATCTTAACAAAGGGTTAGTTCAACCAATAGATGGCGACAAGCACCCATGGGGTGCCCAAAATATTGGTTCATGGTGGGATGGCTCGAGCACCATCACGTTCCCATCGTGGCCTTGCTCGCGCCGCTGCCAGCTGTGCTCAGCTGGCTCAATAGCGTGGCCCATCAAACTCATGTATGCGACAATGTCAGGCAGATATAGGGACATGCGGTTCGGCGGCTGCCACGGGCTTTCGTAATAAATCTTACCAAGAATGAATCAATTGTTGATTTACATGTCAATATTCTGTCAATAAAAAATTCTTCTGCAGGAATGCACGCTCAGTAGACTCCATTTTCCAAGATATCAGTGGAATCGGACGTCTAGTAAACTGCTTCGCGATTTACGGTATTTACCTCGCATTATAATGACGACTGAAAAGTGACGTAATGAATTATTTTGCTTCATGGGATCCGGAAGATGTTGCAAAGGTTGTTACATTATAGTTACCAGAAAACAAACGGGGCCGTTGCAATATTTTCGGAAGTACCGACACACAATATGTTGCAAGTACAGTGTAGAAGGAATATGATGAAAAGCATCAGTATAAATAGGAAGACGTTTATTTGCAATGAAGACGCTATGATTGAACGCCGTTTAGCGACGGCAAGTGATGAGCTTTCGGGAATTTATAAGTTCACGTGATTGCTAACTATGGACATGCGGACAATGAAGACCTGTTTTTCGGGAGATGGAGTTACGGTGAGGACCTGATATCGGACGACTCGTGGCAGACGAACAAGCAAGTTTCTTCTCAGCGAATGGCAACCGTAAAGTGTCAAACACAGCACGTCGCTACCGATGTTGTCGAAGTTTCGATTACTTACCGCTTTCGACAAAAGTGTTGGCACCTGCGCTAACTTTGCGGAAAGACTCGAAGTCTTCCTCGAGTCCAGCTCCATTATGAACAGTAACTAAAAACGATCCACTATTCAGTCGGTGAGTGGCGAAACGTATTCATATCTGCGGAGTCCTGGTCGATGCGTACTCTAAGTAGTTGGAAGTTTACACGATGCCTGCCACGACGTCCAAACGCGTCTTTGACGTTCTACGCTCTCTTTTCGCCACTTTTGGCCTACCGAAAATATTTTTCTGTGATAGCGCGCCGAATCTTCTTTCAAATAAAATGAACAAGTTTTTGATAAAAATAAAATAGGCATCAGGCATCCCATTAGTGCACCATACTATCCTGCAACTAGCGAGCAAGCATAACAGATGGTGTGTGAAACGAAGAAAGCACTCTTGAAGCTTACGGAAGAAGCAGTTGAGTGAAGAATCGCCAGGTTCACGTTCAGGTAGCACGCGACGGTCTCATCTTCCACGAGAAAAACACCCGCCTAAGCAATGTTCGGCGGACGAAGAGCCAGACCCCTCGGTCTCCTGACACTATGGCCTATGAACGAAGATCGAGAGATTCCCAGATTAGGAGTATAGCAGTTTAGTCGATCGGACAAATCGTCTACGTGAGGAATTTCAGCGGAAGTCCGGCCCTTCATGTAAAACTTGAGTAGAAAAGGCTCTATGTTGCTTGACCAGAAGGTGTCATCCCTCTGAATACGTCGGATATCAATGCCCTTGAGTGTAAATATAACGAAATCAAAAAACTTTTTGTGTATTGTGTAACTGCTCTTGTATTTGGTAGCAGAAGCTATGGTGGTGATTTGGACCTTTCCCATTAGGCTCCTTTTCTTATTTTTCTCCTCATACTTTTTTGCGGTTTCGGTAGGCTATAAGAATCTTTTGGAACGGGGCCACTTTACCTCAACGAGGCCATTTATTCCAAGCAGTCCATCAGGAGATGCTGCTAGAAATCTGTCCTTCATATTCATGAATAAGCCGCACTTTCGCACAGTGAAGTTTTCATGTTCCACGCACAGTTCTAAAGTAGCATCCTCATTGAATCTACCATATTCTGTTGTGCGGGTGAAGAAAAGTCTTTGAGTATACGATACTTGAAACAAGTCTGGCACTGTACGTTGTGGTTCGATACCCACTAATGTCGTCGTCCTTATAGAGCCTCATCATTTGATCATTACCTCGTCATCTCATATTGCTCTTCATCAACAGTAAGTACAATAGGCTACCGCCATATCACAATCCATGAATTGAAAAATTGAGTCGTTTAGTCCTTCATTATGTTTATTATTTGACAAAATGTTATTACGTTACATTACCTCGAGACGATCGACGTCCATCGTCGATCTTCAAATATACCTGTATATGAATTAGACGCACAATCACAAAGAACCGAGCTTGCCACCTCTTTTCTTTGGATCTTTTTGAAACCAGCGAATGCTGGCGTTCTCTCTTCTGGGATGGTTAGAACGGTCACTCATAAACCCCGCGGTTCTCCTACCCGGCCGTTCCTCCTCTAATTATGTGTAGTTGGTTATAACTAAATAAGCTATAATAATGGTGTATTATTTATATTCAGTTTTAGTTTCAGTCAGGGGAAAGGAGGTTCGCGGGAACTAGAGCTGCTCAATGAGCTGCGCTTAGAGTATTGGCACTCCATTCCCCTACATTGTTGTGGGCGCCGCAATTTTGGTGCTCGTGCAGAGCAGACGCAACTGCCGATCGTCTTGATTCAGAAGTGCGACTTCACAGCATTAGATTCGGTGTTAGGAGGCTCATGTAATATTACTTTGCTTTGTCGCGAACTGTTTAAACATTTGTGGAGGACGAAAAAGCGTTTCCTGTGATTTCAGATAAAGCTTCAGATAACTGGCAAAGATTATTTTAAGCCACAATATGGCGAAGTGTCGCTACACTGAAGCGTAACTAATTTAGTGGTACTAGTGGGAACAACAAGGAAGAGGCAGGCGTCAAAAGGAAGTGGCTTGTGGAACCCACGGGGCTTATGTCATGGCCCCTTCAGGTATTACAAGCTCCTTGAACAAGGGCATGAATAGTGCCATTAAATAAGCTATGCTTCAGAGTAACGACACTTGGGCATATTGTGGCTTAAAATCATGGTTGCCAGTTACCTGAAGCTTTATCTAAAATCACAGGAAACGCTTTTCCGTCCTCCACGATTGTTTAAACAGTCCGCGAGAGAGCAAAACAATATTGCATCAGCTTGCTGACACCGGATCTAATGCTGACGAAGCCGCACTTTTGAGTAATGACGATCGGCAATTGTGTTTGCTCTGCACAAGACCCAAAATGGTGGCGCCCACAACAATGTTGGGGAACGGAGTGCCGATACACCAAGCGCGGCTCGTTTAGTGGCTCTAGGCACGAAGTGAACTCGGGTGTATTATTTCCCTTTTCGTCGTTATTGTTTATCAATTTCTATCATATCGAATAATGAGCACATTATATCACACTACGCTTGTGTAATTATTTATTTTAGATTTATTAACCTGACCCAGTACTTAAACCATTCATTTGTACATAGTTAATCTTCCAACATATTTTCGAAATGTGAAGGTAAAAAGACACGGACATTGATGATAATACAGACGCCAACGCCGCCCTCGAAAATTTCTTGAACATTAGAATTCAGCAGTTTTGTCTGCTATCCGGCAGGTAGCGAAATAAAACACCCAAACAGTTTTTAATTGTTTTGAAAAATCACTAAACTCTACGCCTATCAAGAAACCAAAGCAAGATCATTGTGAAAATTTAATACATCGCAATGTATATCTACTCCGTACAATAAATGTTATTTGATGCCAATAAATCTGTTTGATGTCCATGAAAGATATGCGTCAAAAACAGGTAAGTTTGAAGGGCTCCTGGAGCGTTATGACTTTGACAATGAAAAAAAAAGCCATCGTCCACTTCTTGGGCAACCATTGTAGTTCTAAATGTTATAAAAGGTTTTATTATAGTTTAATTATTTCCTCAGCGGCATTTGAAGCACCGTGACTCGAAGCACAAAAAAGTGCTACGTTTGATATAGAATATCTTAACAAAAAAAAATTTGCAGAACATTTAATTGTTCTGTTGCATAATATTAATTATAAGCACTACATCTGTAGCTAATTTCATTGCCCTAGCGCATGTCATTAAAAACATATTTGTGCTGAAACATTGTACTTTTAGGGCAATATTTGGAGAGATGAACAAAACAAAGTAGTGTAAATATTTAAAAAAAGTATATCGTTACATTCTCCTCCGACATCATCTTAACAAAACTGCTCTATTGGAACCGTGTTATCTCTAATAGATTCTTCATGAAACACGAACCAGCGGAGCAGGTGAGGGTCCGCGCCATCATATTCGCAACGTTACAAATGCTCATGAGCACTATAAACCGATAAATACATAATATCAAATGAAAGATGATTGCTTTGCCTTTTGAACGACATCAATCCCACAAAACATTATTCAAAAAAAGATGAATAGTGACTTGCCAAAAAGTACCTAAACTGCCACATTCAGTGGGACCGTGGCCTTAAATACAATTGAAAGTCTTAACTTTGGAATTATTTAATTCGGAGTTTTAATATTTTCTGGTTAGAGATGGAATCGTGTGAGTTCCATTGCCGTTAAAAAAAAGAAGCCTAGAACTACTTTTTGTTGCGGAAGGCGCTGTAGCTATGGCGGTAACGGAGCCCCCATAGCCTCAACCATGGAGTGTTATGACGTGCCTTCCTCCGGCGCCCTTATGAGGTCACGGGGGCCGCAGCATTCACAGTTCGCCAAGTGATTGTGAAACAGAGTATATATATTCGCCGCACCGCCGTCCGACTGTCGGAGGGCGGCAGCCGATGGCAGCACTTATAGCGCGAATGTCATGGTGTCACGTGAAGGTTGGGCCTGATCGGAAGAGGAAGACCTGGGAAGCGAATGTATGGAAGCGGTGCGTAACGCGAGTCGTCGTCATGAAGCGAAGGCAACGGTTCGATGGAGTTTTCCCGCTCGCACAAAACGAGCTTTTGATGTCGCGCGTCTATTGCGAAGCCGGCTCTGGGACCGACCGAGGCCGTCGAGACCAAAACAGACTCCGTGTCACCTTACGATGGACAGCAGCGGACGCTTCGAGTCATTCCGATGCCGTGTGAGTGTTACGTGAAGTTAGTGAGAGGCGCAGCAATCCGCCGGGTGCGTAGTCACGTGATTTGTACGCCGAGCTCGCTTCACTAGAATGACTTATAAGGCCCGCTGCGGTTCATCATGATTAGGTGACTTTGAGCAAAAATGTAACCTCAGGTAAAATCTCACACATGCACACTTTAATGGAATATAATAATAAAAATATTGCGATTGTTTTAAAGTCAGAAAAACCACCATGGGCGAGGGCAATAGCTTAGGTTTCCACGCTAGGTGGCTCAAGCTACCGCCCGTTTTAAATACAGCCATTAGCATCCATCCATTAATCCAGCAGAGGTATACCCGAAGCTGGAAGAGGCTGAACGGAACGACGCGTCGGAAGCGTGGATCTCGAACTGTCGCAGGCGGCGAGTCAGAGCAGCCATCTCTCCGACAGCTCGCACGTGGAATACAGAATAGCTTTGTTGCGCTTGTGTCGCCCTCACTTTATAACGCGTTCATCAAGAGCAGTGGAGACAAAGGAAGCAGGAGGCTAGCTTTAGGTCTTCCCACTAATAATTTCAACCAGAGCTGGGCGTTCTGACGTTCCGCGACACCGTTACCGAACGACTTTGCCGTGGCGTGTAGCACCAATCGCTGTGACTGTACTACGGATTAACGTAGGACTGCTTATTTTGATTCTCTGTCTCTCATGGCGACATCCAAATGCTTTCGCATTTCGATGTTTCTTTATGAATTAAGAACGTATTTCGCTCGTTAAATTGAGACGAATTTCATTCCCTCTTTCAGCCCGAGCTTGTTCTTAGCAGAACGAGGACACGTTGCTTCTCGGTCCCTAGCCAAACGAGTGCTCTTTCTTCTCCTGCGTCTCTTTGGCACGGCGAACACTTTAGGTATAAATGGGCTTCCCTTTTCTAATGGTCTTTTCCGATTATTTGAACATTTTAAGAGGATTTAAAATAATTTTAATTTAGAAAGAAAGCCGTGAGATTATTAGGCAATGGTTCTGATATCGTTGTCAATTATCTCAACTGGATTTTTAAAAAAATCGCAGAAATTCTGAAGAAAAAAAAACAAGTTAGAAATGAATTTTAGAGTATCTTTATCCTTTTGAATCTGAGTATCACGCTCCTTCTTTTTCGAAGATGTAACATAAAGCAAAATAACAACAAAAAAAATCGACCAGTCGTTCCGTCATAGAAGGATCTGACGTCATTTTCTCCCATTTTTGAAAATGGCAACAGTAGCGTGCATGCGTTTAATAGGCGCTAAAAATCCGCAAGACCAAATTGAAAAAATCATCTCATTATTCGTGATTCTGGAGGCCGAATTAAGACGATTTAGGTGCTTTTACTCAAATACAAAGCCTCCTTAGTTTAATTTTAAGTTCATCATAAAAGCATGAGATACCCAGTCCAAGAAGCTTAGTTTCTTCAGTTAAGAGGTCATGGTCATGAAAAGATTTTTAGAATTTTTCTGTTTAGCTTTCCTCCTCAACTCACAAACTGCGCATTGTACCAAACAGTATAAGAAGACGGACAGAAGAGATTGCCTTCTTGCTGGGACCGTCGTTTGTGTTCCCGGACACCGCCATTAGATCCTCCTAGAAGATTAGCCCGTCGCTCAAAACTAGAAAAAAGAGTTGCTTTCCCCACTCCGTTCACCCCAAAGCTGACAGTGCTGTGGAAGCTACGCGCTCCTTGGTCCAGCCACATTTTTGCCACAGGATGACACTCCCTCGCGCATGCCCACGCGCAGAGAATCAAGGAAGGGGGTGAAAGGGAGGCGGCTGATAGGTCCGGCAAGCGCATAGTTTACACCGCGCTGTCAGCTTAGGGGTGAAGAATATAAGTGTGGTCCGGTGTCGTGTGACGTGCATCTGTGCCGGGTGACGCGCTTTGGGTGCCGCAGATGTATTACAGTGAAAAGGCTGAGAGCTACGAAGAAAATGAGGCACGACATAGTCCGCTGTATTTTCAAAATTTGCGTACCGGAAATCAGGCTTTTGTCTTTCTACCTCCTTTCTTTTGGTCCCCTAAACAATAAGCTATTAGTAAAATACCAATCTAAATTCATTTATCCCAGCCCAGAATCCATTTCATGGGCCCTTTAGGACATCGTGCTTTGCCGGAGATGTTTCATCTGACTTCTCAGAAAACGTCGAATCTACCGAACATAAATCGAACGACAGTCGAACACCCGAATCCCGGACAAAAGCTCACCGGACAAAAGCTCACCGGACAGGAGCTCACCGGACAAAAGCTCACCGGACAAAAAGCTCACCCATTTTTTCACAGACCCGGACAAAAGCTCACCCATTTTTTTCACAGACCCGGACAAAAGCTCACCACGAGAAAATTTTATGTTGGTCTTAACACGAGTGCGGACAACTTAGGTGCATGCGTGCGCCACAAAAAGGCAACGATAAATTAAATTTGACAGGCGCATGGTTTGTTGATTTTAATAGAAACAAGTTTATTTATCGATTGGTTAGAAGCGAATGCAGACCCCTACTAGCTCCAGCAGTCTTGGTAGATCTCGATGTATATGCAAGCCCTCGCAAATATTTCTAAGACGACTCTGCAGGCGCAGAGTGGTTTTTCACACCCGCTTTACTGTGGGCTCACCTCTCCGGGCTTGTGTCAGTGCCGTGGCAACGAGCGCCTGATTTTGCTGTAGGCATTCAATCAGCCTCAAGACGCTTGGATGGGCGTGGCCGACGAGCTTCTGGAACCCGGTACTCCATCCTTCGCAGGTGTTGTTCATCCGGTCTTTATCTTGAAGAGTGGCGTCGTACATATTCCACCGTACCGGGGGAAACTCCGGTCGTCGTCGGCGCAGAGTCAGGCGAAGAGAAGAATTCGCTCTGGGTGCCGCCGCAGATGGAACAGAAGCATAACGGAAGCGGCCGTTGACATATGGAGCAATCAAAATAGTCCGGCAGGTAGCCCATGTCACCGGTAGACTTTTCCCTGGTGGTTAGTACTTGTGGAACAAGCTGTGGTGGAAGGAACGCGAGCCTATCTAAAATCCCGCACAGTTTTCTAAATTGGTCATCTATCTTGTACGTTTCCAAAAGGCCCAACTCCCGTTCTTTCAAAGTATTTTTAAAAATTCGCAACTCATTCGTGGATGGGCTACAAGTTCTCCTAAAAATGGTCCAATGTCCATCGCGTCCGCACTTTATTCAAACCCGTGTTTCGCCCGGGTTGCAAAAAAAAAAAAAAATCGAGGTGAGTTTTTGTTTGGGTCTGTCAAAAAAACGGGTGAGCTTTTGTCCGGGTCTGTCAAAAAACGGGTGAGCTTTTGTCCGGTGAGCTTTTGTACGGTGAGCTTCTGTCCGGTGAGCTTTTGTCCGGTGAGCTTTTGTCCGGTTACCGAACAACCTGGCGTGGCAGTCCCGTATCCTTGCCGCCATTGCAAAAGGCGCACCGAATTCCCCGTTTCTCTGGCAACCGGAAAGTGAGGCCATAATAAATCGATTGCATTTCAGTTATAAAAACTCCCCGGCCCACCATGCACGTTTTGGTCGAACAAATCACGCGCTATGTTCGCCAACGCGTAAAGTGGCCTAGATTATATAAATTTTTTTGGAATAGTCCATCAGCCATTACGTTTCTTTTGTTCTTTTTTTTAAGTCAGAACGTTTCTAGTCTAGTCGCTGATAATAAGCATGCTGAATGAAAATCTGTAGAGTGCAGGGGACTGGCGTGAAACAGCCGCCAAATCGAGGATGGCCATATATTCGACACCACCTAGATGCAAGTGAAGTGCCTTGATAATTGTTTTACAAGTCACGACAACCAATACAAATGACAAAGCACATTCCGCTGGAAGCAAATAGCGGCATACAGTTCAAACATTTGCTTTGTGCCACCGTTCGCTTCCTAAAACCTGCACCGTCACGCAGTCGGCGCTTCAAAGAATGACACTACTTCTAGGAATCTCTTATCAAGGGACTTTAGATGCAAGGCCTTGGCAATGTTCCCTCTCCAGAACACTAAGCCTAGCCCTGTCTGTCGGGACGCCGCTGTCCACTGGCGCACCAACGAGGTCACGTGCATTGGCGTAGACTACGGGGGGGGGAGGGGCATCGGGGCTCGTGCCCCCCCCCTGGTGAGATCTGGAAAAGGGGGGGGGGGGCAGAGCCACCCCACCCCCGCTCCCCCGGGCCATGATCCTTACCGAGACGCTGTTTACGTGGATTACTGCTTCAGAAGCACGGGGGCCGGGGTTCTACCCCTAACTTCGCAGCTAGCTGGTACAAGCAGTTTGTTCTTCAGATTTGTGCTCGCCGGCGTATGCGCCGTGGTACCGGCGATGAACACACGGTTACGCTTCCACGGTGACTGACATTGACACACAGCAACGGACACATGGCGATATACATACGCTGTAAAATGTACCCCTAAAATAAACTACTAATAATTGCCAGGGTAAAAAAAAATTACGCGGAAAAGATGCTCCCCCCCCCCCTCCGGGAGAACTTCTCAGCCTCCCCCCCCCCCCCTCGGGAAAATGGAAAGTCTACGCCCCGGGTCACGTGAACGCTTCATGCCTCGTGATTGGTTGTTGGGTGTTCTTATCGGCTGATGCCGCAATCATATTGGCTGTGCAGCTATAATGTTACGTTTCTGGCTCGTAGCGCCCCGCGTTTCGAAGGCTGTCGGTGACTCTATTAGTTATTTGCTTGTGTTTGAAGCTGGCATCCCGTAGTTTTGGGTGCAGTCCATCAAAGGTTGAGAGAAAGTATTGTGCACATTAGAAGCGCTCCAATTTGTGCAGTTCTTAAGTTTCGAGGGAAAATGAATATTTGCCTCGAGATTGAACCGTGTCGCCACCGTACGGCCGAAATCGGAAATATGCGAAAGAGGGATACCGCCGTGCGTCGTCTGCTACGGGCGCACGTTCAGAAGCATGAATCCGGACGACACAAGCCCCTTTACGGCTGCGCTGAACCTTCCTTATTAAATGTTTTATATTTTGTTGTTTCTTTTTTTCCTAAAGGTTGTGTTGTATTGTTTCAAAGGCATGGAAATTCAACAAAGCGATAAATATTAAAATCGGATGCTTCCATAATCTTGGGGCTGTAGTTTGTAGAACTATTGGTCCCACATATTTTTGATATCTCGCAAATCCATGGCTTTCATAAAACGTTGAATCTTGATTGGAGCTAGGGTTCAATAACAAATTAACCCGACTGATCGCCATCCTTTAATAGACTAACAAATCAATAAATTCGCTAATTGATTATTTTCTAGTCATATTACTTGAATTACGTTAAAGCTACAGATAGTTTCTACTATTTTCACTTTGTCATAAATGGTATATTGCACTCCGATTTTAAACTTGACGTTGTGACGCCTAAAGAAATATGAACACGGAAAGCTGTTTGAAGTAAATTATTTTTTAAGTTATAATTTCAACAATATAATCACCTTCGATGACAATTTCAAGCATGCTGAAATGGTTTACCGTGCAAGCCTGTGTCATAAAATAAATAAATACGTTAGAAATATTAAACCAGGCATTTTTTTACTTGTTCCTGACCTTCTCCAGTACAAGATTTTGATTAAACGGCAAAAATAAAATCGCAAGTAAAGCATCACTCGAATAACCTGAAGACTAATCGATGAACTGCCCAGTTCCTATATGCGTTCGGGGAGGGCGGAGTGTGATTAAAATTCCTCGTGAGAGACGCTAGCCCTCATCAGTAAAAGAGCGTCGCTGTGGCCGTTGCTGTCTGTGCCCTGGTTCGGGTCGTTGTTTTTTAAGTTGCGGAGTCTATTATGTTTGAATAGAAGATTATTCAGCCATATGTTTATAATATTAGCCATTTAGCATCCGCTGTCCTCACCGAGAAAATCGAAGCGGGTGAACCCACATTTCCGAAAAAAACATCTAATAACCCGCACGCTACTGCGTTGCTCGGTTACACTCGTTTGTTCCACTCACGGCAGATATATTAGAATAGTTTGTTTCACTTGTTTCACTTGTCCTGCCAACGAACAGTTTGCGTATCGTAACTAGAAGAGGCACTTTCTCCTCACCGCAACGTAGCGGAATTGTTACGACTCAGAAAAATGTACCCACACCATGCAACGGCAAAGGTAAACATTTGCTGCAGCGTAACTCATTAGCTCGATCATTTCCAATACAACGCTAACTTCTCTTCACTGATATAAATATATAAATATTTAAAATACTGCAAAAGCTTAAGCAAAAAAATAAAGATTATAGAACCTGCGATTTTACAGTTCACAGTACCAGTATTTTGCCATCCCGGTTGGAATTCGTTGTTTTTTGTATTCCCACGCTGGTGAACAGAACATCTATTTTAAAGAAAACAAATAATTAACATAAATAGTGCAGTTCTCCCGGAGACAGGCATCCGTCTTGGTGATCCATGCTTCTCAACGTCTGACAGCAGACGCATCCACACGAGCGATTATTTAAATCTAGGCCGTACGCTGGTAACACGATTCTATCTTCACTGAAGCACCGAACGGTACCGCACCCTTTCCGCTAAAATTGTTTCCCCACCGATACTATGCGACAAAATAAACGGAATAATCGACACCGTCTCGCATGCGAACGTTGAGAGCTTATGGGGCGGCAATGCTTCTACCCCCGCTTTGATGATGATGATAGAGCAACAATAGCGCCACCACTAGGTCGACCTCGAGGCCAATTCGCGACTCCAACTAACTATAGGTGGCGCCACTCATTTTCCAAAATGGTGGTTATAGTGAGGGTCGGAGATGCGTGCCGCTGTTGAGCCTGCCTAGTGTGCTGGCTTCACTGAGCGACACAAATTATTTCTGGTAATACGAGGAAGCTATGTTGTTATGAGCGCAGGTCACCTCTTTACCCTGAAAACAAGAACGGTGTTTAGCGTAATATTTACTCAAGGATGCGCGTTTTAATTCTGGAGCGAAACCGAAACTAGCCTCTATTTTGGATTTAATTTCTCGATATAGGTCTTAATTTCGGATTCTTTCATAACTCAAGATGTCTCTCATACTGTAATTATTTAGCTAGACAAGTTGTTCGCGGAAACTTTATTTTGTGACATACATGTTCGATCCAGGCTGATATTTGTAGTTGCTGAAAAGATATGTGCTGACATTTGTGTGTTGAATCATGGAACAAATTGAACTGCGGGCCTTTTAATGGGTTTTGGGGTATTTAGGTGTTTGATTGGTTTAACATTATTCCCAGCACAAGAATAAGCGAATAATTTCGATTTTTGCAATATGTCCACAAAACGTATAGATTAATAAACGCTGTTCTCACTGCAACAACCCAAAGACAGAATCCGAGTCAGACAGCTGAAGTGTGTCTGTGTTTTTTATAGCAACGCGTGACGCATATGACTTTGTATTACATCCAGTGTTTGACTGTTTGTCTATCTTGATAACGATGCCAAAGTTTTCCATATGCTAAAAATAAAACAAAATTATACCTTTCTGGAAAGACTATTATGGTTAAATGACGTATTTTCGTGATCTTGGCGTTAAGTGGGGGCACACATTGCCGGGATTTGTATTAATAATAACAATTTTAAAATTCAGATATATTAATACGTAATTTTTTAAGCTGTAATATAATTGGTTGCTTATGATCTAAGTTCAAACGCGCGAACAGACATGGCAATCAAAAGTGTGCTAATTATCATCAGTAGTGCCCATTGCAGTATTTTGAATTGCCAAGTAATAAAATACAAATAGTCTAAAATCAATGAAAACATTCTAGCTAATGTGAGAAATTAAAATTACATTAATTGTGGGTAAAGTATATTTTGCTATCAAAGTCGCGACGTCTGACAATCGGCAAAACGTCCAAAATCGCCGCCAATATCCTTCCAAACCAATTTATACATTTTTTATAATTTAGTTACTTTTATTTTTACGCTCCTTCGTTTTGCCAATCTCAGCCTTTGCAGTTCGAAGGAACGCCTACCTGCGTGCACGTATGCTCACTGCAGCACGTTTCGTTGGCGTTGGAAGCCGGTGAAACAGTTGCGAGTTTTAGTATTGCGTATACGAGCGAACGCAAGCGCTGTGTGTTGGCGTTAGCTTTGCGTGTTCCACACTGTGCGTCCGCGGAGCTTAAACTTGCGGTTTTGGATGGCGCATGGCGATGAGGCGCACGAACAACGTGGGGCACGCAACTCTAACGCAAACGCAGACCGTTTGCGTTTGCTTCTATGCGCACTCTATGCGCAATACTAAAACTCTCCAGTAAGGTACAATCCCATACCGGCTGCAGCACTAAGTTGGGACAGGGAAGAGTGTTTTTTGCATTCAGAAATGACATTTCGCGAGCCATGATCGCGAGCAGTTCCGCCGTGCCCGCTGAGCGGGAGAATCGGGGGACCCTAACTAGAATGCTTCCCGTTTCCGCCGCGGGAGGGCGAGCGTCAAGCTGGAGACGCGAATAGAGTAACGTGACATCAATGTCCCTGTTAGGTTAAGTGGGAAATCGATATCACAATTTCAAGTCGTGGGGTCACTTGACATGAAGTCGAGCGAGCATGCTGGCTCTTTACTAATGAAAACTAAAATTAACATAAATGGCAATGTTTTAGTACTGTTCACGTTGTGAATTTGTGCACTGTGAATATATTAATATTATTATTAATATTTTAATTTAGCTACTATTGTACTTTAATTTGATTGATTAGTTTCTCTCAGCTACTCGAGATATTATGAACTATCGGAATGGCATTTTACACATAATATTTAGGCTACACCAGAAGCAGGTAGAATTCGCAACAATAGTTTTGCGATGGCTAGCGCAATGCGAATATCCTTTGAATAAAAACCAAATTAAGATTTGCTTTTTATAAGAAGCGCCTTTGCATTAACACCACACCCCCTGGTGTTTTATTTTGTTAACTTATTTATTATTTACGAGGGCATCACATGCCTGCGGATTTTATAAAATGAATGCAATAAAATGACCCTCTATTTGCAGAGCCTCTACGACAGAACAAGTATAAGGGTGTTGACCAGTCAACGGCCGGATGTCCGGTCATAGGCGGTCTTCTAAGCTCCATGCCACGAAGCCCCGAACAGCGACTCATCCCGAGCAGCAACAACCAGGAGGCCCGGTTACCCTAAACGACGATCCCCAGCTGCCATTCGCTTTCGCCCAGTCCTGCAACACCTCATACCTTCCAGAATGCCCCCTTTTCCACCCAATTTTCCATCCTTTTTCCCTCCGGTATTGCCTCCTTTTCAACCAGGGGCACCATTCCAGTTCACGGGCATGCCTCCTATAGGTGCCGGATTTCCCTTCGCTCCTTCGCAAGGAACCTCATTTCCAAATATCCCGCCCTGCCCTTCACCTCCTCCTCCGACACCCCTACCTCCACCGCAGCCTGCGCTTCCACCAAACGTGATGTTCCTCCCGTCTTCCCAGGGAAGTTCCACTCCTATCGTCTTGCCCTTCCCTATGCCAATGCCCATGCCCATGCCGATGCCTTCGCCGCCTCCCGCGGCAGCACCTGCTCCCATCTTCATCCCATCCCCGCCGGCCCCCGCTCCTATCCCTATCCAGCCTATCCTACACCTCCCCCGCCTGCCCCGGCGCAGGACATGGGAATCATGATGCTGCTGATGAATCAGATGAGGGCCATGAGTCCAGCGAATCAGCAGCCGGATCGACATTCTCGCCTTTCACGGGGATCGAGCAGCGAGGAAGAGAGGAAGAAGAAAAAAAGAGAGGGAGAAAGAAAAGGCAGAGAAGAAGAAGGAGAAGGAACGACAGAAGGAGCAGAAAAAGAAAGACAAGCAGACGGCTTTGGAGATGCGGAGGAAGGCGCAGGAGGAGAGGAGGGCGGAGCAGGTTAGGATGGTCGAAGAACTCAAGAAGGCGCAGGAAGAGAGAAGGACGGAAGAGTCCAGAAAGGCCGAGGAGGCCAAGAAGGCGGAGGAGGAGGCCAAGCGGACAGAGGAGAACAGAAAAAGGGAGGAAGAGGAAAGGAAAAAAGCGAAGGAGGCGGAAATGGCTGCCATGGAGGAAAGAGGGCTTTTGGAGGGTATGGGAGAGGAAGAGCAAGAAGAACCTATCCCATATGAACTCCCCGAAGAAGCTGGATGGCCCGCCCAGGATGTAGGTGTCGATATAGGGTGAGTGGAGTCAGCAAATATCTCACACTAATCAGTAGTTTACGAATTGTTAGTTCGGCAATTTTACTTCTAATACCGAATGCAGCTTTAGGTCTATCTGCGAGATGGAGGACATTCTCCTTCTTGCAGATGAACATAAAATTATAGATACAGTTAAAAATATAAAGTTATTTTCAGAAGTCTATATCTTCTAAGTGACGTTGTGATACACGGTTTGCATTAGTGCTGGGCACCTTTGAAAATTTTTAACCCGATAAATCCACACCCCTTAATGGAAAAATTAATCGATTTATCGGATTCGATCATTCACCTGCATAATAGTTTTTAAAATTCCAAATTACTCTTTTTGCATTTGCTGAATATCTGATACACGAGGCAATGTACAATTTCGTATTTTAAATCAACATTGAAGTGTAGTTGAGACTCGAGAGCAATCAAAATACACCAATGCTCACAAATTATTACTTCAGCCGCAGAGGCAAAGGGGTTCCTTGATACTCACCGAAAATACCAGAATCTCTTGATTGTTCATAGCAGACTCTGCTGCGCTGAACAGACGCTCACACGGTGCTGAAGTTGCTGAGACACGTATAATCTTCTCAACAATTTTGAGTTACAATTCTCGCCTCTACGATTCACAATAGGTCGAAATTTCCCCCAAAAGTTTACATTTTAATATACGTGAACTCGTCCACATCTGTGTAATGAAAGCGTTCCATTGGTACTTATTTTGTTAGTAACAATTCAACAGATTAGCCGGTTAAAAAAACAATCGCGATTAAGGCATTAATTGAATAATCGGTAGGTTAATCGATTAAGTGCCCATCCTTCGTTTGCAGTTTTCTGTCTTCTTTCGATGAAGGCAAAGCTAGTGGTGCTGATATTTGATGCGGTGCAGTGTAAATTTCAAGACACACACGTCACTTACTCTTGGTGATTTCAATTAAGACAGAGTTATATCACAGGGACAAAGATGATGCCAGGAGTGCGACGATTGCATCTACTCCCGTCCTGTCAAGCTTAAATTTTCTGAGCAGGAACACCAGTTGGATGCCCTGAACAATGTTTGCACTGCATGAGCGCGCATGCTTGACAGCTGAGCTAAAATCCCAGTGATCGCTCTTTTAGCTTCTGCTGCGCTGGCTCTTCAAGTGAAACATACTAAAAATATCGTTTCAATGTCCACAAAGATTAGAGCTCAGAGTGCTATATTCAAATATCTACACGCGCATGTTCCTGTTCATCGCATCGGTAAACGAGCAAACCACTAGCCATAAGCACCAACACTGAAGAGAGCACTGGCCAGAAGCCCGTCTCTATAATGGACCATGCAAAAAGAGTGCTTCTGGAACTTGCTTTTTGCGTGTTTGCGCGTATGACACGTGTTCAGCTCGCGTGTTGAAGCAATAAACTCACGGTTGCTGGTCTATGTGATTATACGCTGGTAAGTGATGTGTTTAAGCATGGAAGCGGTGCATATAATTTAGGCCAAAAACAATAATGATATTTGAACGCACCTCCTGTCGCATCAAGTCTGAATCACGAAGTGCAAAGTTTATCACGATTTCGCAGCACGGTATTTAAGGCTAACGGAAATTAAATGACGTGAGGGCGAGACCTCTACTCCTTGCTGCATAGTCGGCAAGCCATTAGCGCAATGCGTGTCGTGTTCGTGACTTCAATAGTTTATGCACTGTCAAAGGTGCTGTAGTTGCGAGCCTTGCCGCTTGGTGGCATCAACGTGTGACAATCTCACCTAGTAGTAGTAATATCGGAGGACTCTACGCCCTATGCTGGCCTGAACATAGCTTGCCCATAACGTCATTCGTGGCAATGCCGGTATTTTATGTGCCACGAGCGTTCCGTTCACCGTGTTAGTTTCACACCGCAGGAGTAGTAGCTAGAGGGAGCCAGTAAACAGAACTAATCGTCAGAACCCGGCAACGGCAACACCTGCAAGCTCTGTATATAAGGTATTCACTGGGTGCCATATAAGAGCGCGCTAGTCGCAACGCCTCCAGGGGCGGTGGGGGGGGGGGGGTATGGTCGGTTTTGCAGAGGTCTCCCACATCCTCAGATCAAGTTCCTATACCTAACGACTGCAAAGAACGGCGATCTTGATCATGAGGAATGCACGTTGCGGAAGCATTGTGGAAGCTATAAGTCCGGTCGGTGCCTCAGGAGATACGAAGAAGTGAGGCGGGACCAGGAGAAAGTGTCTCCGAGCTCCACCTGCGTTGCCGAAATCTGCGGTTCCAGGAGGACCTCGGTGAGACGAGCCGTCGGTGTCTCCACGACGTCCAGCTTAGTGCCCGCTCTTCCAGACGTTTGAAGAGCTGGATTGCCCTTCGGTAGTCTGGCGGTGGGGTTTCGGCTCAGGGGCCCGGTGAGCTCGGCGGCTCGACTCCCAGGTATTGGCGCAAGCGCCCCACGAAGTAGAGCGCGAGGGATCGGGCTGGGCTGTGCTGATCGCGCAAGATCTTCAGCGTGGTCTTGAGTTGGAGCACTGCGGACGCGATGTCGACACAGGAAGCCCCACCTCCACGCTCGAGCAGGAGGCAGACAACCGGCCGGATGACGAGCTCTGTCTTCTCTGCCCAGAAGAAGCTGAAGAGTGCGCTTTTCACCCGTCGGATGAAACGTGAGGTCAGGAGCGCTGCTTGCGCCAGATACCTGAGGCGCCCGCAGAAGACAGAGTAGGCTAAGTACCGGCGCTCGGCCAGGGAAGAGCGTAGGCGCGAGCACGGTTTGCTTTCGCCCCGATGTCGCGCACCAGGCGCTTCCGCATGTCTGCCGTGACTCCCGACGAGCGGTAGGTGACACTGAGGATCGTGACCGAAGTCTTTGCCGGGATCGGCGAAGAGGGGTCCAAGCGGCCGGTTAACCCACAGCACCGCGCTCTTCTGCTCATTAAACCTCGCTCGGAGAGAGACCCGTAGGCCTCGAAGATCCGGAGAGCCGCTCGAGGTCGTCGGTGTCCCGCAGGTTCAGAGTAATGTCGTCGGCGTACGCCGACACCTCGCCGTTTTCGGGCAGGGGAGTCCGCAGACCTGGGGGCTCCTGTCGACGTTGGCTAGGAAGGCCTACCAAGGTAAGGACGAATAGCAGCGGCGAGCGGGCAACCCTGGCGGACCCTCCGGGTGACTGGGAAGCTGGCCGTCACGCCGCCGTTTAGACACAGGTCATTCTTCAAGTCACTGTAGGCCGTCTTGAAGGGTCGCACCCTTCAGGGGGAATACCGAAAGCGGTGAGCACGGCTAGGAGGAACGGGTTCTCCACCCGGTGGAAAGCCTTCGCTTGGTCGAGGGAGGCGATCAGGCCTCTGGCTTGGCGAGCGTTCGTGTACTGCACCATGTCCCTCGTCAGGGATGCCAGGGTCTGAATGCTGCGGCCGACAATCAAGCACGTCTGGCGGGGTGTCACCACGTCCAGGGAGCACGCCGTGGAGGCGCTGCGTGATGATCGACGCTAGCAGCTTGTAGCTCGCGTTGAGGAGCGTGATTGGACGCCACGCGCCCGGGTCGTTGGGGTCTCCACCCTCCTTAGCCAGAAGAACGATTCTGCCTCTGCGGATCGTCTCTGGAAGGCGGTGCTCCGTGAAAAATTCCCGGAGCACTGCACAGATATGGTTGCCCAGCACGTCCCAGAAGTTTCGGTAGAATTCGGCGGGAAAACCATCCGGGCCCGGCGCGGACCCAGTTTTCAATCTTGACAGGGCAAGGAGCACCTCTTCGGGGTTGGGGGGCTCGTGCAGGTGTGCTGCTAGGTCTTCGGAACTTGCGAGAGGTCGCGCAGGAAAGGGCGCGCCACGAGGCGTCGCGCGGTCCGCCGCCGATTCGGTGGTTGCCAGGGCCCAGAAGTGGCCGCTGAAACCGGAGACCGACGGTTGGCAGGGTGTTGCTGGCGCGCCTGGGGGTGTCGGCACTGAAGGAACGCGTCTTTCTTGCACTTCGGTGCGGTGGGCGTAGCGCAGCACTTCGGGGTGAGCCGAGGGCCCGACCCGCCCATGGTAGGCTGTGGCTGCATTGGTACAAAGCCGTAGCTGTCGCTGGTAACGGTCGAGGAACTGCTGCAGGTAGCCCCACATCAGCGGAGTCCCCGCGCCGCCCCGTCGCACGATCCGAATTCGCAGTGAGGTGTCTCGGAGCTGCTCGGCGTGCCGCCGACGCAGGGCACGACCCTCCGCCACGCACGCCACCCACCAGCTCTCTTGAAGCCGGTCAAAGGTTCGTCGGGTACGGTGCCGCTCCATGGAGGGACCGGCGCAAGGCTTCTCTCAGGCAGTCGTGGCTTGTTTTGTCTCGTAGCAGCCGGGTGTCTAGACGCCAGGTGCGTTGAGAACTGGCTGCGCTGCTGAAGCGCAGCTCTACTAGTACCGGACGGTGGTCGGAGATGTGCACAATGGAGGGAGGAAGTTCATTGTGCAGCAGGCGGTGACAGAGGGGCTCCGAAACTGGGAAGTGTAGCACCTGTCCAGGCGACTGCTCGAGGCTCCTCGTTGCCAGGTATGCTCGAAGGTAGTACCGTGGAGCAGTGTCCAGCAGTCCACCAGGTCAAGTTCTGCATCAAGCGTATCAGCTCGCCGGCGTTCCACGTGGTGCGTCCGTACCCTGGGCCCGTAACATCGCGCCGCGAATCGAGGACGCAGTTGAAGTCGGCGAGGAGCAGGCAGTGGTGAGCGTCAAGCAGGTGGACGTCCAGGCCCTTGAAGAAAGCCGGAGATTGCGAGGGCTGGGCTGGAGCGTACACGCCCACAGCACGAAAGCGCGTGCCGTCCAGGGAGAAATCAAAAGCGATGTACCGCCCATCGGGGTCGAAGCAGCACGCGCTGAGCCGGAGGAGAGAGCGGTTAAAGATGACGAAGCCCACTCTCGTGCTCCGTGTAGTGAAAAGAAACCGTCCACCCCGTACCGCTGCTTGAAGAGGTCCACGTCGCGCTGCCTGTGGAAGTTCGTTTCTTGCAGGAACAGGAGGTCGCAACGGGCGGTTCGGGCAAACTAGATAACCTCGATCTATTTTGTCACACTGCGGAAGCCCTGAACGTTCAGGGTGATAACTCGCAGGTGTGCGAAAAGAGGATGGAGGGTGGGGGAGGTCGTTGTGTTCACTGCTAGTCCGTGGATGTAGCGGACGTGATGCACGAGCTGTCAGACAGCGCGGCGAGGTCCTTCCGCAACCGCTTGGAAGCCGCTGTGGGTGCTGGAGTGGATCGTGAGGACCCTGATTCGCCACTACAGGAAAGAACTCGCTTCCCGTCTTCGGCACCGCCATGTGGGCTGCGACTGCGGCTGCAGGTTTTTCGCAGTTCCTCGTAAGTGCCGCGGCGACGATCTTGGCCGCGCAGCAGGCGCTGTCTTTGTAGCGGGCAACCTTGTCGATGACGAGGCGGTCATCCGACGATGAGGCAGAGTCCTCCGTGATGTCGCTCCAGCTGGGAAGAGGGCTGGGGCGGAGTTCCGGCGTTGGGGAGGTTCCTCCTTCACCAGTACCTCCTCAGAGCCGGGACTGGGAGCAGTGGGCGCGTGGGCACATCCAGTCTCGACCGCGTTCAGGCGCGGCCTCGGCCGCGTCTTGTGATGCGTTCGAATTCGCGTAGCTGGCGTTTGCCGGCTAGGACTGTTACGATGTCGGGGCGAGCTCGGACGGGGTCTTCGCTGGGGGCTCGGCGGGGGCAGTCGTGTCGCCGGACCCTTGAGTGGCGGCCGTCGTCGCAGGAGGGGGAGGAGGGGCGGTAGGAGGCCTGTCCAGGGACTTCGGGTCTGGGACGCCGGAGTCAAGGCCGGGAAGTCGTCCTGGCCGCAGACGGCTACGGCTGAGTAGTTGCGACGCTGGGTGCAGTCCACAGTGACGTGGGCCGCCCCGCAGCGTCCGCAGCCGGCCGCGCAGCCGAAGGTGTCGTGGCCGAAGGTCGCGCAGCGGGCGCAGTAGGGCATTTTACAGGCCGCCTTGACGTGGCCCTCCTCCTGGCAGCGTCGGCAGACTCTCCTGAGTCCGCGATAGTCGAAGGTGGCCCAATTTCCGGAGACGCGGAGGAGTTCGGCACCGGGGTAGACTCCATCATCTCCATTCTGATGTAGCGGGTGCCCGTCCGGAGGTTGGGGTGATCTTGGTAGACGGCGAAGCGAATATCCAGAACCTTCCCATAAGAGTGAGAAGGCGGCAGGTGATGGCTTCGTTTCTCACATAGATCGGTAGGTACAGGCACGTAATGGACGCCACCTGCGGACCTACAGGGACGTTGCGGACGCTTGTTCCGCCGATGGTCAGGGCCCCGGTGTTGACGATTCGGATCATGGCCGACGACGATGTAACAGACAGCTGGAAGTTGCTGCGTCCCAGATGCTTCACGGAAAACAATTCGGCAGTGCCGACAATGGCCACTGCCACGTCGAAGATGGAATCCACCGACGCGCCGGGCGGGCAGGAAACATCGAACGTACATGCCTTCGTAAGCTGGGGCGGCGATGCGGGTGTAATGGCGCCGCTGACAACGTAGAATAGTCAATCTACGTTGCCATGGAAATCGCCATCTCGGTCCATTCAAATCTTCGAAGCTTCCAGAGGGTCGTTCTAAAGCAGTCGCGCCAAGATCACCATGGAGCATCATCGTACTGGAAGAGTTCTTCGCCAACACAGGCGTCTTTGGCACTATGTATGCAATCAACTTATCAATCATGCCCATCTCCATAGAATATCTTACAACTATACTGTTCTTCTTGCGTATTTCAAAACAGTAACATTATTTTCAGTGCCTCCAAACACAGACACAGCATGTTGTTTTGGTACGATGATGTACGCTTGTTTCGCCGGTGCGTGGATAGCGAAATCTCTGTATACAAGAAACGTCTCCATAAAGCTATCCGTCACCAGCGCATTTAGATCGGCTCACCAAAAACGGAGGGGTCAAGGAGAAATTTCTCATTTCACGGGCCAAGATGACGACCATACGGGAGCTTGGCGCTACATTCCGAAGATCCAGTGACTTTAGTGCGATGATGCTAGCGTCCGTTGGTAAGTCCCACTCTGTCTCCTCCGCTCGTGTCCGAGGGGCCCCCTTTATAGCCGCGGTGACGTGACGGTGCTGCTACTCCGCGGCTATAAAGGGGTACCCGCGGACACTCGCGTGAGGAGACAAAATGGGACTTATAAACAGACGCTACCATCATCTCATGTCTCATTAAAACATCGTCGTCAATATAGCTCAAACACGGTCTCGAGCCTGTCGATCCCCCAGCCCTTAACAACTGGGGGCAACGGTGGCGTCCTGGTGTGATTGGTTGTGGTTGTTGGTTTCGATGAAGATCAGGTCCAACACCACTCTCACTGGCCAGGAGGTTTATGTCGCTGCAGCAGCAGCTTCTGTTAATGTTGGAGGAAGATGAAGACGAAGACCCATTGGCGTTGGTTTCTTCGGCCGATGTTCGAAAGCCTTGGTCACGGGTCTTCGAGAGGGTTTCCGCCAAGCGACGGTGTTGCAGACCGTCCTTTAAGTGTGCCATAGATGAAGCACGGCTTCGCCGGGGTCTAAAACGTAACATGTTGCAACGAGAAGATATCGAGGTCGCTGCACTTCGAAGCATTCTTCCTCAGAACGAGCGCTAGCGCTAGAAATGCATGTCTGAAAGCCAGGAGCACGGGCCAGCTCGCGTTTGGAGCTTTGGCTAGACAGTCTCAATAGACCTGTTGCTCATTACCCAAGCATCAAGGGGAGATGCAGGGATTGGTGTTACACGCGCCGCACGTGCTGGCATCAGCAGTAGTAACTTTTCTAAAGCAAAAGCCTAAAACAAATTGCATCTTGCGCGCGCGTTCGTCAGGGCTTTATTTTGGTTACTTATTCGAATCATTTATACGGGAAAGGCATGCGCGTGTGGCGCGTGGAACACCAATCCCTGCATTCTCCTTGATGCCTGGGTTATTTAACCATAGGTCTATTTATGGGTGAAGCGACGGAGTATAAAAAACGCGTTAGCGCTCTCCGCCAAGTCACATTCAGGACTAAGCAAATTTAAGAGCGAGCCGTACTGCCACGAACTGGCGCTGCTTCTTAGGAAATTATAACTCGGCGAAATTCCAACGGAGCTTCACACACCGCCACGAGACGCAATTTTGAAATCTTTTCATTCGTCTTAAAACTTGTTTTCTTGACTTTTCCACCTATAGCCCAGGTACACTAGATTATGCTCTTGTTTCTGGGCAGCCGGCTACAACACAGACCACATCTAAACAAAGAAAGGAATGCAGACATTTCGTTTCCACACTTCTTTAAGCGGCGCGCTTTCCACCGGGATTTTCTCTCAAACAAGCGAAATTGCAAGTAACGTCACACCACGTGAATCAGATATGATCCGCTTTCAACCCATTGGGCTTTAAGTCTGACACTATGCGAGAAAGAAATGTGTCATCGCCAACTTTCTTGCCGAGTATGCAACTTCACTGTCTTCCAGACTTGTGCTTATCTCAAACAGTCTACTCAAGATACTGCATGTAAAATACCTTTTGAGGTATCTTGGTATCCTCCAAATATTTTTGATCGAGAGTATTTTATACTGTATTTTAATTACATTTCTGAGTACCTTGTACTCATTATCTCAGATACATTATTGGCATGCCGCCATTTTCCGAGTTTTTCGGTATGAAGTGGCGTGGGCGTGGCACGAGCAAATGTGAACATTGTTTCGAGCAACCAAATCTTCTTGCTAGCTCCGATAAGCTACGGTAACTTAGATTAAGCTCGTGGAAAGGTCGCTTTTGTGCCGATTGTTACTCAGATTTTACCCCGAAGTTCGTACAATGAAGGTTTTCCGTGCGCCTTCACAAAGCCGCCTTTTGTTTCCCTGAGTTTCTCCCGAAAAACACTCTAACAAAAGGGGTGGTTTTGCGAAAGTAAAGATTGCCGCACTGAGGCACAGCGCAGACCAGGAAACAACCTACGACAACAATGGAGACTTAAGTGTCAAGAAAATAACAAATAAACTAAAAATAAGGAGTGGACAAAAAAATTGTTTTGCTTGTGTATTTGACCCAACTACAGCAAAAGTTTTTTTTTTTTGTGGTCAGTTTGGCATTTATATTGCTCTCGCGAATACCGTATGTAAGCGAACATTGATAAGCAGAGAACAGGACAGGAAACGAACTACAAGCCGGATGACCTTTCAAAATGCCAACAAAGCGTCCCCCAACGTTGAGTGACTTTCTGAACGCATCCTACCTGAAGAGGCGCGACCAGTGCTGTAACCGTTACGTGGGCTCTCTTCGTTATCCATTCGCTCATTTCCGTATCCCAAGTTCGTTTATAGTGAACTCCCCATATAGGGAATATGGATTGTAGTTAAACAATGCGTCTAAGGTGCGCCGTAGGACGTGGTATTCAACGATGTCCTTAAACTAAAATGTTTTTCTTTTTTTGTCCCAGAAATATTTTGTTACATATATCAGTGATATCCTGCTCCTAATATTTGGACTGCATAGAATGACTCTACAATGTTTGTTTTTTAATTTGTTTTTGGCAATTTTGTGTTGTTGCGTGCTAATAAACCATTCAGGTATACCAGATTTGCGCAACTGTATAACTGCGTTTGTCACTGACGTTGATACAAATTGCGCAATGCGGATGTTTCTTGATAAGTAATTGAATTACTTTTCTAAGTATTTGTACTCTATTCAAGATACTTTACGGAGAAAGTAACTTGAGCAGAATTTTAAATACTTTATGACGCAGGTATTAAAAACGTAACTTAAATAGTTTTATGGAGTATTTTCTCCAACACTGCTGTCTTCACACATAGAGGGCTGCGCGAAATCCGCACTGAAAAGAATACGGCGCTGCTGGTTCGCCGAGCTTTCAGTTCAGCATCTATGTATCGGCGCTCTGTCGCCGCCCACCACTCTAAAATAGCGCGCGAAAAATCATTCGAATTCCAGCGCCGATTCGGACTTTCGCTGCATGTGTAAACAGCCTTTAGAGTGCCTGGTTCACCACTGCACTCGCCTTTGGCCCACACCAGGTGTGTCCAAAAGTTTTGGTTAAGGAACAGTATTGAGGATTGGTCGCAGTTTCGAGGGATGAGAAATAAAACACTAATCTAGGGAGAACATTATACGGAATCAATAATCATAGGTAAGTACTAAAATACCGAGAAAAAAAAACAACCTTGAGCACAGATTAAAAATGTAGGGTGGAATAATATATATATACTTAATTTTTAAATGTAACGTGTTCCTCATTATGTCATTACTAAATAATTGTGACCCAGAAATTTCACCACTTGGCAAAAGATAATTGAGAATGAAAGATTTGATGAAGGCAAATGCAGTAGTTAAGACACAGCAAGCTAAGAACAATATGCATGAGGACGCAAAGGAAATTTAACATAGTTACACAGACTTGACGCAAGGGACTCCGGATAGTAATGCTAGTGATGACAATGGAAAATCAAGATTATGGCGAGAGAACCCGCTTTTCCGTGCACTTTTTTGCTCATTATTTTTGATATCTTTGTTTGCGCAGTTGGCGCGCGTCGTGGCGTTGTTTTTCTTACAAACACTCATTTTGTCGTTGGTAGCAGCGGGTCGGAACCTGGTTTGCAGGAAAGACCGCGGTCATCCACGGGCCGGCCAAAGCGCTTCCGTGGCACGGAATTGGACCGTGGGCTGGAGTTCTGGAAACCCTTGTCATATTCCAAGCGATCAGCATAGTGCAGTTTGTCATTTGCCACGCGACGTTACATTTAGTTTTTTTTTCTTATTTTTGGTGCTTCCAAGAGAATGGCCTCACAATAAACTCTACTGCAGACACAAAGCTGGAACAGTTTAATATCTTTGTCAAATGATGGCCTAGCGCCAGTTAATCTTAAAATTAAATAAACAAGCAAAGCCTTGCTAGAGTTTATTGCGCCTTTATATCCGGGGACATTGCACGCGTGTACGAAATATCTTTAATACGTAAACGACAAGAATTGTAATAAGATAATAAATAAATAGATAGATCACAAATGAAAATATTTAGAGATATGCAGCCTTTATATCACATCTTCAAATAATAGGTTGTTACATCGGTAATTTACAGATGTTGCAGCACGAAAAAAATATCCAAAATTGAAAGCTAAAATGCACCCTTTAGGTAAGGCTCGTCAAGAGAAAATGAGTAATCTTGGTTAAGCCCGTATTTTTAACTTTTTCTTTACGTTGAACAGCACTGCGAAAGGACCCAAGTACGCACTTAACCTCGTTCCCCCTGTGAGTCCTTCGGCACGATAAGGTCCGTCTACTATGTTCATCGGCACCATGGACACGAAACGCATTCTTTATGAACGAACGCGCGAATAGAGATTCTTAAGACAGCCACGGCAAACGCCATCTTCCGATTACCGTTTGATAAGGTGAACGCGGTAACACTCACCAAAGTCGGACGCGTCGTTGGAGAGGTCGACGCCCAGAATGGGAAGCGGTCGCCTGGGGAACCCCCGTCGCGGTCCAGACGAGGTCCTGTGCACGCTGGGGCCAGAGATTATAATCAATTTTTCCCGACCGAAGCGAGGTGTCAAGAAGATTAGCGCGGTCTGTTTGAAAGCCTAGCTTGGAGCACAAGCTGGCGCTTTTTGCGCGTTGGTAGCAGAACACATTTGGAAAATAACGCAGCTGTAGCTCTGTTCAGACGCTATGTTCGATTATGCGTCTATTGACATTCGGCAATTATAGAAGACGGACTTCGGAAGGAAGTGATCGTGCGGAAGGAAGTGATGTTGTTTCAAGATCAGGTGCGTACTTGGGCTCTTTTGCTCAGCTCTTTATTTGTAACATTGTGAGCAAATTGTGTTGAAAAGAGCTTGGGGTTGATTTTCCCCAGCTCCTAATATTTGGAGAAACCTTGCACAAAAATCATGCCTCTTGAATCTGGGGCATGGAGCTAAAATATAAAACTGCCAGTGCATTTGTTTCTAGAAGCAAATAAATGGCCCGTCTTTTATAGTATAATGAAAATAAAATAGCACACCTTGTATAGAAGAGCTTGTGATTGGGTTAGATGGTTCTTTTTTATACCCTGATTTAACTCCGCGCCGACAGATTGCCAGTAAACGACACAGGAACTAGGAAAGCGACATGGCATACACAATTGTTTGTCGTGGCGTTCTGTCAACAGGGACTTTTAGCAAACCGTTGCCGTGCTCCGCGTACCGCACTACCGGAGCCTTTGAAGCATGCTTTTAAGCGCTCGCCCGGGTG
>JAZHYW010002186.1:60000-86227 GCA_037355805.1 Ixodes ricinus
TTGCGCGTCTGTTTTCCACGTGCCGCCGCGCCGCTTTCGCCCAGATCCGATCACGTGAGGAGCCGGATCAAGTGCCGTGCAGGAAAGTAGACGTTGCACGCGCCCCGGCGTACGTTCCCCTGCTTTTGAGCGCGCCGCGCGCTTCGAACGCGCGGCGCCGCTATTCGCCGATTTCAGTCACGTGACGAGCGGGATCAACACGCCGTGCCGGAAAGACGGCGCTACGGAGATGAACGCGACTCCGGCTCCCGTAGGGAGCCTATACAGAACTCTAGGGAAGATTGTCTGCTAGCGCCACACAAGAGCCAGCGGCCAAACGCGGAAATACTCTTTTTTCCTCTTTTCGTTATCGTGGGGTGCGCGTGCAAGGCAGAAACACAAAAAGCGCTGGGCTCGCGCGTTTGACGAAAACCACAACCGCACTGGAAGCGCGCGCTCTCTTTTTCTTCTTACGGCCTTTGCAGTTGGGGCGATCGCCACCTCCCGCCGCAATTCGCGGGGGGCGCTGTGACCTCACCCTGGGCTACCCTAGAGCCACTAAATGAGCTGCGCTTAGAGTATCGGCACTCCGTTCCCCGACATTGTTGTGGGCGCCGCCATATTGGGGCTTGTGCAGAGCAGACGCAACTGCCGATCGTCATGATTCAAAAGTGCGACTTCCTCAGCATTCGATTCGGTGTTAGGAAGCTCATGTAATATTGCTTTGCTCCGTCGCGGACTGTTTAAACATTTGTGAAGGACGGAAAAGCGTTTCCTGTGATTTCAGATAAAGCTTCAGATAACTGGCAACCATGATTTTAAGCCACAATATGGCCAAGTGTCGTTACTCTAAAGCGTAGCTTATTTAGTGGCACTCAGGCTACCCTTTGCCGTTTGCACAGAGCGCGTCTGACAGTGTATCTCAGCGCAGTCGCAACTTGCGGCCGAGATTTTTATAGCCTTTGACACCTGATCCTTACATTTAGACCCTCAGCCACTATCTAATGCGCTTCTGATGAACCCAAAACGGTGAATATTTAACGCACATCTCCGAGAGATTAGGGAGTAAAAAGCAGTAAGCAGCGACAGCGGATGCAATTGCGGAAAAACTATACTTGTCCTTACCTTTCGGACGTCATGTTGCAACTCAAGAACAGGAGGAGACGGACCCCTTCTACGCGGAGGAACTTTAAATGATAAATAAATCTTACCTCTCGTGAAATGTAATCAGGCCCAATTTATCTATTGCCGTGGTCTGCATCATCATTTCACAGGCCGAACTATGAAGTCGGTCAGCTGCTCTAGACGAGGTTGTAGTAGTCTGTACAATTTTCGCACAGTGCATATTACAGCCTAAAGTGCTTCCTCGAGGGCTTGTGCACATATCCAGCTGATTTTCCGGCTGGATATGAACACCGGCGTGCGAGGGGTCAGACAAGTACAGAGGTCCCGTCCATGTCACAGGGGAACGCAGTTTGCGTGACGGCACTGCCTGTCGGTAGAGTGCACTTAAATCGGAGCGAAGTTCAATAAACCGTTGCCAAAACAACAACCTACGAAGCTCGAACACCAGCGCAAAGCAGCTCGAAGGGACTCTCCAAGTGGGGTGAGGTGGTTGCGCCCTGGCGGCAAGCAAGTGAACTATATACGGAGAAAAAATACCATTGATTCCCGGGCGATTGCAAAGGCCGTAAGAAGAGAAAGAGAGCGTGCGCTTCCGGTCCGGCTGTGCGAAAACAAACGTGGTTCGGGGAGCGGCCGCTCACGATCCAAACGCTCGCACACAATCTCTGCCCTTTCTGCTCTGCGCTACCATATTTGTCACCGTTACGCGCGCTCCTCCTCTCGTGTTTCCTGCGGCCACGTGCTCCATGGCTCCGTCGTCGATGTGCCAGGCTTTCTCAGTATAGAGGAGGCTATGATTCTACACACCGAACCTTCTACGCCGATTGTTGCAGAGGCCCACGTGTGTACGACACAGGGGGCTCCCCGCATGGCGAGCAGGAGTCAGTCTCGCTCTTGCGCTCGATCGTGCTACACCACCGATTTACGACGCGTGTGACGCTACCTCTTTGTACTTTTGTTTTGGGCACATGTTCGCCCTTATTCAGGCCTGCGTAGACAGCATACTACAAAAATCATGAGGTGACAGAACTCCGTTAAGGAGTGTGGAAATTTAAGCGTCCGGCAGTCCGCTAGTCTGATGTATGTTGGACATCGGCCAAGCGAACATCACGACTCCTCGCTTTCTCCGCTTTTCGGTGACCTCGATTCTCGTCAGACTTGACGTCACACGCCGCCAGCCAATGCTGTCCATATGTTCTGCCGGGGCCTGAAATCCTTGGCCGTGTTCCAAAATTTACTCGATCTTACTCCATAGTAAGGGTTTTTGTACCTTTGCGTTCGAAAACCTACCCGCGTCCAACGTCGCTCTATCTGTGTTATCACGTGGCACGACCCGCCGGAGTAACTCGGATTTATCTGGGTAATATTTTGAATAAAGCCCTACCTTTTCCCGTTTTCAATACTTGAAGAGCAGTGGAGGCCTTGAGCGATTGACCGATAGCTATCAGAGCTTTATAGTGGATGCCCAGACCCACGTGATGAGCATGTTCAAGGCCCCCGCAAAAAACACAAACAACCTTTATCAAATAAAAAATAGAAGATTCCCCCGGCAAAAAAAATATGGATGGAAAAAAATGGCCTCACAATTGATGTCGGGAGTCGTATCGTGTCACGATTTTTGTAGTATCTCTTTGGTCTTTGGACGGGCCTTTAAGAGTTTAGTTTCGTTCTGCATTAACCGTTTCTCTGCCTCTGATTCGTGATATTATCACTAAAAGAAGTGTCTGACTTAAGTGCGCTCAGTACTCCGCATTCTCCGCCTTAGAAAATTCGTTTTGTTTATATTGTGGAAAACTGTACACGCTTCCTACACGCATATGGGCTGCGCGGGGTCGGGTATGACAACGTGTTAAAGCTATTAGTATTATATTTGTTCCTCCTTAGACAAAACAAGGTCTAGTGTCAATTAGGCAAAATTTGGTCCTCGTTTTATTAGCATAGTTGACGAGAGTTTGTTTCTTCACTTTCGCATGACATCGTAGCGGACATGGATTCGAATTTTCAGCAACGGAGGCCAAGTGTACGGGAAGGCAACGCTGCTGCTTGTGTGGCGTCGGTCTCCTCGTAGTCATCAGTATAATCCTGGCTGTAGTATTCGCCATGTTTCCAGCGACGCTTCGAAACATCCAAGGTACGTTAAGAAATATATACATACTAAAAAAAGTAATACAAGGTACTCGAATGACGTCTCATTCACATGGTTGAGAATTTGCTGATGTTTTTCAGTTTCATCCATCGTGCACCACAGATTTCATCTACACTTAAAAAAAAAGACAAACGGCTTCGAAACCAATATTTTGTAAATATAATCTCACAATGATAATCAGGCATTACCCTCGTCGTGTTCCGCTGCAGATAGAATCCAGAATCTTTTTTATATACATTTATTTATCGATTTAATTTTCGGCAATCGCGTCTGTGTTTCGCGTCTGTTTTTCGTTTTTTTTTTCCTTTGTTGTCAAGTTTCACTACAGCCAATGAGGCCGATACGACGAGGCCAATTAGCAGCGCCAAGAGTGCAGAGTCACGGCGGCTCACCGCCTTTGTGGGTTTGTTATCATCGGCTGCACCAGTCGCGCACAGAATAAAGCGCATGATGGCAGCACACTCAAATGTTCGTGATTGGTTTAGTCGGCCGTAAAGCAACGTCACTAGATCACCTCAGTTTTGTAGCTCCCGCGGAAGGAGCTCCCCTCACTCACTTCAGTCCGTCTCCCGTCGTTCGAAGCGCGATCTAGATTTTCGTTTGCGAACTGTGTTTTCCAAAGAGTACAGTGGAACGCCATCTGAGACGCTGCGCTTCGAACCGTACGTGTCCCATAGAGTACACTGCAGTTACCAAAGCAGCCGTCCAGCGTTTCGAACGACGGGAGGCGAGTCGTGGTGAGTGAGGAAGGAAGGGGGGGGGGGGGGGTTGCTGGTCGTTCATACAGCGTTTATGGGCAGTTCCGTTAGTGAGCTAATCTAATAACGTTGGCCGTAGCTAACACACGAAGACGAGGAGGAGCCGTGACCATACACTTTCCGAGCTGATTAATTGAATCCGTCGGATCGGAGCGTGGGTTGCGATCGGACCTGCAGTGAAACGGAGTATAAGCTGATCTGGAATATGCCTGCAGATATTTGGTTAAATTTCTGATCTCTACTATACGGGCACTGCATGGGTAGCGATAAACAGCTCTACGATCCAGGCGGAGTGACGCCACCGGGACTTCGTCGCTTCTCCGGGAAGTCGTATGTCTGCTGGGTTTTTAAGGCGTTCGGTCTATATTTTAGGGGCGAATCTCCTTAGGGTCTAGCCTTGTCCGTCCAGCGTCCGCACTCATATCGATTGCCATTCCATCTGTCTTCTTAAATAAATAAAAAAAATGTTTGCGCAGTCGACAGGATTCGAACTTGTGCGGGGAGACCCCAATGGATTTCTCATACTTCGCTTTCGCCTTTCGTCCAGACGCAGCGGATGCTACCAGGGAACGGGACCAATGAAGCAGCGTCAAAAGTGCAAATCACGAGGCTTGTTCTGTATTTATGATTGGTTCGGCAATAGAAAAGCACAGACAGAAACATTACGAACACCATGATGGTGCCCTTTTGACGCTGCCTGATTCGTCATATAATCTCGTAGCATCGGCTGCGTCTGGACGGAAGGTGAAACGAAGTATAGTCCATCGCCTTAACCACTCGGCCACGACTGCGGGACGAGTAGGGGCTCTGAGATGTGGTAGTAACTCAAGAGCTGGGGATGGTCATGGATGAACACGATGTGCCTGTAGCCGCACAACGTCTATACAGGAGAGGGCGCTGCGGTCAAATGCGTATATAATTGCGTTAATCTTTGCATGCATTGGCTCAACGTTTACAGACAGGAGGGCGCTGCGGTCAAATCCTCAAATGCGTATATAACCATCTACCATACCACACATTCTCTTTCTGACATGGACCGTTGACTTAAGCGGTGCTGATGCGTTTCACGGCTTCTAGCGGATCCAACTGGATCCACTAGAAGAACCACTGGCTCTGCATTTCACCGACCATAAAGCATTATTAATTAAGTCGAAACGCAACCCGGAACTCAATACTACCTATGGGCAATAAAAAAATCAGTACCTTCAGCACTTCCTATGAACAAAATCAGTATCATCAGCACCACCAGAGCTTCGCCCCAATCAACATCATTCACCACGTGGAGATGCGGTCATTTTTTGTTGTCACTGTCTTGTGTTTGTAGATTAGCTTTAATATTCGCTCTCGGAACTAAATCGTGATAATAAGGCATTTAAATGTGGGACATGAAACTTTGATCCATTGATTTTCTAAAACGAAAACAGAACTTGGAAGTCGATTACGCTACCCTGTAATGCAAATTAGAGCGCAGCTCTTGAGCTGATATTAATTTTCCGATATACCTTGGTAGAGGATTTGATAGAGAAATATATATATATATATATATATATATATATATATATATATATATATATATATATATATATATATATATACATAATAACACAGGCACTTACACCATCGTACGTGGTCTCCGAGGAGGAAATAAACGAACATATGCAGATGAATGAACTGTACTTAATCCAATGAATCAAAGAAGCAAAGTTATTTTAATCTTTGAGTATTTTGGCTTTCGGCGGGTTCGTAAAAACTTTGATTCTTTGATTCATTGAATTAAGAACGGTTCATTCATCTGCATATGTTCGTTTATATATATTAATATATACAGGATTTTCAACGAAAAGTGGTCAAATTAAATATAGCAAAAACTACTCGTCGCAACGAAAAAAGGCTTGTGTCGTTTCGGTCCTGGGCCAGGGGCCTATTTTTGAAAATGATTAAAGTCCGGGATAATTAGACTGTCTAAATATTTTTCGCGTAATTAACTTTCTTAATATTGTGTTTAAGGGCATGGTTTCAATTAGAAAATTGCTCACCATCATCGAAAAACACTAAATCAAGAAATTACAGAACGATAGAAGGCACGCGCGGTGTTTTACGGCTTTCTGAAAAACCGCACAACTTCGACGGGTTTTTAAGTTTCGGTTTGCAATCGGAGCGCATCTCGGCCCCGACGGCACCGCGCCTCGTGGAGAAATAGTGCAACCAACCTCTGCTGTGCTGTCCTCGCGCAACGCAGCAGAGCTGGTTGCACTATTTCTCCACGGGGCGCGGCGCCGGCGGGGCCGAGATTCGCTCTGATTACAAGCCGGAACAACCTGTCGAATTTCTGTTCTTGTTTGCGCAAATCGCAAGTCCAATTCGGCCTGTTAGAACCTGTCTATATATATATATTATATATATATATATATATATATATATATATATATATATATATATATACAGGGTGTTTCAGAGAACTCAGGCCAAATCGCTCCTGCGAAAACTACTCATCGCAACGAAAAAAGCCTTGTGTCGTTTTGGTCCTGGGCCAAGGGCCCATTTAGGAAAATAATTGAAGTCCGCGATAATTAAGTTGGCAATTATTTTTGCGTAATTAACTTTTTTAATATTGGGTTTAAGGACATGGTTTCAATTAGAAAATTGTTCATCATCATCATAAAACATTAAATCAACAAATTGCAGAACGATAGAAGGCACGCGAAGCGTTTTACGGCTTTCTGAAAAACCGCACGAATTCGACGGGTTTTTAAGTTTCGATTTGCTATCGGAGCGCATCTCGGACCCGGCGGCACCGCGCCCCGTGGAGAGATAGTGCAACCAGCCTCTGCTGCGTCTGTCATCGCGACGAGCGCAGCAGAGGCTGGTTGCACTATCTCTCCACGGGGCGCGGTACCGTCAGGGCGGAGATGCGCTCCGATAGCAAACCGAAACTAAAAACCCGTCGAATTTGTGCGGTTTTTCAGAAAGCCGTAAAATGCTTCGCGTGCCTTCTATCGCTCTGCAATTTGTTGATTTCGTGTTTTTCGACGATGCTGAGCAATTTTCTAATTGAAACAATGTTCTTAAACACAATATTAAAAAAGTTAATTACGCAAATATAATTAACAATCTAATTATCCCGGACTTCAATAATTTTCCTAAATGGGCCCCTGGCCCAGGACCAAAACGACACAAGCCTTTTTTCGTTGCGATGAGTAGTTTTTGCAGGAGCGATTTGGCCTAAGTTCTCTGAAACACCCTGTATATACATATATATACATAGGGTGTTTCACGAAAGTGGACAAATTCGATATTGCGAAAACTACGCGTTGCCGCAAAAACCGTAAAACGCCTTGCGTGCCTTCTATCGTTCTGCAATTTGTTGATTTAGTGTTTTATAATGATGATGAACAATTTTCTAATTGAAAACATGCCCTTAAACTCAATATTTAAAAAAGTTAATTACGCAAAAATAATTAACAATATAATTATCTGGGACTTTGATAGTTTTCTTAAATAAGACCCTGGCCCAGGTCCAAAACGACACAAGCCTTTTTTGTTGCGACGCATAGTTTTCGCAATATCGGATTTGTCCCACCTTTCAGACGGGGGCTTTAACGACATTTGCGAAGCTAATATGACCTGGTATACTTCATTGCCGAAACTCGTATATATATATATATATATATATATATATATATATATATATATATATATATATATATATATATATGTATGTATATACAGCAATACAATATTTATTTATTTATTTACTATTTATATAAAAGTAGCGGATGAATGAACCGTACTTGATCGAATAAACCTAAGTTTTACAAAACAGCCGAAAGTCACAATTGCCGGAGCTAAGATTTGAACTTTGGGCCTCCCACTGCCCCTTGCGCGTGTGCTGTATATAGATCTGCGGAGACGACTTCACCGGTTTGTCCATTCCGGCCACTGGTTTCGGCGGACTGAATTTTTGACCTATGTAGTGTTAGTTTCGAAATCAGCTTAACTGGGACGAGAGCCATTGCTAATTTAAGCCCCAGGCTAGGTCCGAGTTGCGGCAGTTACGTAGCACGTCATATCACCTTGCAAATGCCGAAAAGGGCCCGTATTACAATTCTTACTGGCCCAATTTTTCGCAAGATTTTGTTCTCTTTCCTTTCCCTTAACTCTAATGCAATACATTTAATAATCACTCTCTCTCTCCTCTTGGTTCACTAATATGACTAGAGCTGTACTTGTCATTCTTCACTACCTACGGTGCAGCCTTGTCCCCATGGGGAAGAATGATTTCCTAGATACCTTGGAAGACGGGGGCTTTAACGACATTTGCAAGCTAATATGACCTGGTATACTTCATTGCCGAAACTCGGAACAAGCATGGGCCTTAAATGAGCAACGGCTATCTCCTACCCAGTTATTCGAATTCGAAACTAAAAGTATACAGGGAGCTGGTCGAAAATTGAGTCCGCCTGGAACCAGTGGCGGACGATCCCACAACCGGCACTCGGAGAGAACGGTCGCGGAATGTCTGGCTCTGACAGAGCAGTTTCAGTGGCCGACGCCGGCCGCGGTACCAGGGCCGAAAATAACCAATAAGACAGCGATACGTTGTCGCCTCTGCCGACCAAGTCAGTGGTTTTAAACACAGCTTGTTTTTTTTTTTTTTTGGACATGAAAGGGCTTTTGTACCTCGTAGAGGATTTGTGCGATCCACTGGTTCGTATAAAGTGTTCCCCGAGGTCAGCGCCCTTTGGGCCTACCAGACGAACCGCATGTGGGTGGCGACGTTCAAGACGGCAGACGGCAAGAACAAGATGCTGGCTACGCCGCATCTGACTGTCAAGAGCCGACGCTGCGTTGTTGTCGACTTCTGCCACCAGGACCTGAAAGTCAAGCTCCACTGGCTTCTCTTCAACGTCGCCTAGGACGACGTGCGAGTGGCCCTTGCGCCGTTCGGCAGGGTAATCGAGGTGGCCAAAGAAAGGTGGCGCGTCAACGGCTGCCAGAGCGTCGGCTCACATGGTGTGCACGGCAGTCCTCCGGCTGAAGGCAGGCATCACGGTCGATGAAGTCCCACACCATCTGCGTTTGGGCGGCGAGTCGGCCCTTGTAGTCCTGCCTGGGAAGGAGGTATGAAGCGCCACGTCCCGCAGTGCAACGTCTGTCGCCGGCTCGGCCTCAAGGGCGCGGAGTGCGTCCGTGGAGGCTTGGATAACTTCGAGCTCCTCATGCACGAGGACGACGGCGAGGTTGCCGTCCCGGGCTCTATGGTCAAAGAGATCCTAGGGGTGACCGCCTAGGATTTCCTTGACGAATAACTCGAAGCCAGCTAGGGGCGGTCGAGCCAGAGCAAGGCGGGCAGCAAAGTGCCTTGCGTTGGAGACGTCTGCACCTCCCGGTGAGGAGGTCGTCGCTGGTTACGTTTTTAGCGAGGGGGCGGCGGGTTACGTGTGTATGGAGGTTGCGGACGCCTCGGTGGGCAGCGCAGCTGCAAAAAGAAGGAGGAGGAAGCCGCCGCGGACTCTACTAAGGCGAAACTAAAACAACCGCCTTCCAAAGTGGTGTCCTTATGGCGGAAGCGTGGGACCGTTGAATGAGTCATGAAACGCTTTTCCAACTTTTTCCTGTTTAGAAATTCCTCCTCAACTCATAAATCGCGCATTCTACCAAACCAGTGGTTCTCCACCATCGATGTTGCGCGGACCCCTTGTGGATCAGCGGAGATAATGGAGGACCCCTTTCGTGGTGAGGGGAGGGGGAATGTATAGGACTAAATATAATAATGACATAATAAATGGATTTAACTAAGGGCTAGTGTGAAGTAGACTTCTCTTATTGACATATATACGAGAAAACTAGCCCGAAAATGGAAATATTCCTTTTCGATCTGAGAAAAGACCTTTTATTGCCGGGCTTGACTGATGAGGCAGGGCTTTGTGGACCCCTAGAATGTCTTCGCGGACACCCATTTGAGAACCACTGTACCAAACAGTTCAAGAAGACGGAAAGGGGGAGTCCCCTCTTGTTCGGACTCTCGTTTGTGTACCCGGACACCGCCATTCTCCCCCTAGAAGATTATCCCGTCGCTCAATATTCAGACAAAAGTTGCTTTCCCCACCCCGTTCATCCAGAAGCTGACAGTGCTGCGGAAGCTACGTGCTCGTTGGGCCAGCCACAGTTTTGCCACGGGATAACACTCTCTCGCACATATACCCACGCGCAGAGAATGGGGTCACGTGATGAAAGGAGGCGGCTGATTGGTCCGGCAAGCGCGTAGTTTCCACAACAATGTCCGCTTAGGGTGAAGGGAATAAGTAAGGTCTGGTGTCAGGTGACGTGCGTTTAGGCCCGATGACGCGCTGCGGGGACCGCGGATGTATCACAGTGAAAAGGTAGAGAGCTTACGAAGGGAAGGAGGTATGAAAGAGTCCGCTGTATTTTCAAATTTTCGTACCGAATGTCAGGCTTTTGACTTTCAACCTTTTTTCTTTTGGCCCACTGAACGATGTGTTATTAGTAAAAGCCCAATATAAATTGATTTATTCCAGACCGAAATTCGTTTCATGTGCACTTTAAGTTCAATATTCCAGAGTACGACAGCGGAACGGCCAATCAGCCGCCGTTAGTTTCGCACCTGAGTTTGTCGAGGGCCTCGGAGTCAGCGACTTTTATAGACTGATGGCGCGTTCACACTGGAAGCGGATCCGCGTTCGCGAAGCGGATCCGCGCGTTCTCAACCGCAAAGCGGCTGAGATCAAGCGGTTTGAGCGCGTTTTTGCCAACCGCTTCGGGACCGATTTCTCCCAACCGCTTTCACGAACCGCAAAGCGGCAACCAATCGGAACGCGACGCTGACGTGACGTCAGCGTCTTTCAAAACAAGATGGCACCTGTCGCTGGCGAGGCGTGTAAGGTGCTGTAGTCCTAGCGTTGCAGCAGACAAATCAACGGAGAAACGCGATGTTCAGGTCCGTCACTTGAATCCGCCGCGAAAAGATTTGACTCGTAATCTTAACGGGCTTCGCGCCGGTGATTTGGTTCGGGTAAGACTTTGTTTATTATTCCTGGTGCCACAGCCCGAAGCTCGCTTGCTAGTTTCTGTCCGTAGAACGTCGGAACCCGCCCCTGATCGACCGAAATGTCAGCTTTTGTACCCAATAAGATAATCGCATTAACTTTTGAAGCTTTCAACACCGTGCATGATCACCACGAAGGCCGATAGAGACGTCGTGAGCCTGATTGCTTAGCCAACGCAATACCGCGGAGCGAGCAGGGTACCTGTGCTAGCTCGACCCGTAACGAGTACTACTACCAAAAGAAATAAAGCGAACATACTCAAGAAATAAAGTGTACGTACCAGACGATGCAGAGGTAATCCATACGGCGTTTATTTGGAGCTTAATGTCAAACAAACAGTACTCGATCGACGTTCGAGAGACGAGAGGAGTCCGCCACCAACGAAGCCACGACCGGCTAGCACCGAACACATTCCCCACACCACGGTCCACCCCACCGTTCACAACTTCGAAAATGATAAGAGCGAACAACGAGGGAGAACAATGGCCCTCTTTCCCGAAAACAAGGTCAGCTATTCATGCGGGAAGGGTCCACTTCGAAGAAAAAGTCGGGGCATCCTGTTCTGAGTCAGCAAGGCGCGCCTAGCTGGACTTTTCTTGCGGGCGAAGTCGAGGGAAGCACAGGCGATTTTTGCGGGTCCATGTCTCTTTTTCGCTGCCTAAACTCGTGATGCGTGCGAACATCCCGAAGAAAAATTTTCCGCGTGCCCAAATAGCAAACTTTTGGCTTTGGATCGTGGATTAAAGTGGATTTTGGATTGTAAAACAGGGTTGCCTAACGTAACTCTCAAAAGATCACGCGTTATCGCCGAGAAACCTCCAACCGCCTCTCGCCAACCGCCAACCGCCTCTGGGTGTGTCTGAACGGGGTCGCTCGCGAGCCGCATCCGCAAACGCTTCGCGAACGCGGATCCGCTTCCAGTGTGAATGCGCCATGACGCCTACTCCGCCCCGAGGCGGAACGGACGGCTCGTCGACCCGAGGTAGCCCGCCATGCGGTCTCTCTCTCCTCCTGAATGGCAGTGATTTTAGAGGCGCCCTTGCCTTTTGCAACGCTGAACGTCCGCGGGCTTGTAGTGGGGTGACGACAGTACCAACTGAGCCGCCTCTTTCCCAAACACGAGCTGGACGTCATTGCCATTCAGGAAACGAAGGTCGAGAGCCTAGAGCAGACAGGCCGTAAGGTGCAACCAAATACCATATAGCTTCGCCAGTACTGGAAACTCCTCCGAAAACCAATGGGAGCGGCGGCGAACGTGACAGTGGCGCCTCTAGCGGACTCGGAGTCTACGGAAGAAGACGACGCAATGGAAAAGTATAGGCTCCGCGACGTCCTCGAGCTTTGCGAGCCCCGTTTCTTCACCCCAACAGCTGAAACAATTCATTACGGTCAGACCGTTTGCAAAGCGGAATCCACTGATCGAAACTGCAACGACAATCGAATAACAACGCACGCATAAACAAAGATAGAGCACTCTATTTAGCGGTCTCAAACGCCTCTCAGGGGATCACACGCGTTTGAAGCGTGTCTGGGAAGCGGCAAAAAGGCGTTTAGCTACTCGAACTACGTCGTAATCATTAAAACGTGCACAAACGGCATGTTAATATTACCAGAGCAAGCGCACGAGCTGCTGGAGCATAAAAACAAATAAAAAGAAAGGATAAAAATGACCGTGCAAACACTTACCGAATTTTGCAGAAAAGATGGTGTCACCATTCCCGACGAAAATAAAAAGAAACAGGAAGAGAAGCGAACAACGGCGAATAAAACAAACAAGTTAGCAGACGATACAAGATAGTCAGCAAAAAACTACTTCAACTACGACGATCGTTGCAGCGCTTATAGAAAAAGAAAGCAAATGGAAAGCAGCAAATAAATAGCTGGTAATCGCCGCCGGTGTTGAGTTCACAATAAACGAAGCGGAAGGAACAGACGAAACTAATCAAAAAGAAGAAAGCGTCCCTTTTTTCTTTTTCAGCTGCTTGTTGTACGTTTGTATATTTACACTTTTAACAGTTTAATTTGAATGCTGCATAACTTAGTTACTCACGTTTGTTCGGTCTTCGGGAAGCGGAGGAAAGATTTTCCACCACATCGCAAAAACTTGTTTTTTGCAATAGTAGGCAGCACACGGCATGCCTGCCATATTACTACGGGTCAACATACGATGACCCGTGGCAGACGTACCGGCCGGCGTACACAAATAAAATTCGAATAAAAATGCATAACGAGCTTACACTTCTTAATATATTTAATAAATATCAAAAAGCACGTATGACGATTTCGGAATAGAAACTCAATCGAAGGCGAAAATAGGAGGTTATCGCAGAAGAAAACAACAACAACAACAAAGTTGCAGACGGCCCTCAAAATGTCCGAGCCTAGCGTAGCAGACCAACAGACGAACTAGGGGTCGAAGCGAAGGCAAGAGAGTACACTAAGCCAAATAAAACAAGGATACGCGATGGCTTACGTGTCGGGTAAACAACAAAAACAAAAAAGAGCGAAAAAAAAAAGCAACACAGCAACATAAAAGCAGGAGGAAGAAAAAGAGCGGCAGCGTGGCGTCGCCTCGAAAATATAAATGAAAGAAGACTCAAAAATGGAAAAAGGGTGGAGACGGTTCAACGGGTGTCGGCATTTATGCCAGAAGCCAAAAAGCAGCGAAGCAGAAGATGTTAGTCGTCGCCGCGCTCACAATCGGAATTTGTGCACTGTAAATAACGTGACTGAAATCACCTTCTTTTTTTGCGCACTACACACTGGCACATTTTATTTTTTTTCAACTGTGCTTATTTTTTGCGCTCTCCTCTTCTTCCTTTGCAAGCGCGAGTAATCTGCTTTTTTCGTAACTCCGCTTTTATTAATCTATAATAGCGTCAGATTTGCATACGCACAACGACTTCTTTCAGAGCATTCTGACATCGCCGTAACGCACGTGGTTCGAAATTGACTTGTGCGTCTTCATCCGGAGACGATCTCAACGGGATTAGCCAGCTCGCCTATTTGACGAAACGGTTATAAGCAAGACATTCATGAGAAATGGGAATTGCAACAACAAAACGAATTGACTGATAATAACAATAAAGTTGAAACGAAGCTATGTTCTGAAATGTTTGTACATTGCCCTTTTTCACGAAACAGCGCGAAGGCATACATTCGTGTTTTGCCGGGCTTACATAAGTTGTGACAGAATGTTTTCTTCGGGAGAACTCCAAAATTGCACCCTACAAGCTGTAACATCTTTCCCACGCGAAGAAAATGTCCTACACTCATGAACTGGCACCCATTTTTTAACTTTCAAAGCAGCGAATGTCCGTGACAACTTTTTTGTTGGTCACCTCGCACGGAGATAGGCAAAACCAATGCATTTTAGAGAATTCGTCTCCTAGCGGAGACTCCGAGCTCGCCAGGAGCGCTGCAATCACTTTTCGCCCGGTTTCCGCGGGAGTTGCCAGTATTGGCTTCAACGGTATTTGGTGCAACCTTCCAATACTCTTTTAATGTTTGCGTGTCGCATGCTGCGTAAACGTCAAAAATCTGTTTTTTTTTGTTTTTACTATTCTGTGGGTTCTGTTGATTGCTATGGCTCCATGTGCATACGGGCGTCTTGTCTTGTGCGATTTTTCTCTTTCGAACATAGATTGGCGCGTCATTTGTGTTTATGCACCGAGTCACAAGCGCTAACGAAATTTTTGTTTTTTTTTGTTTTTTTCCTTCTTAAGGCATTAGCGAGTATTTTAAATGTGAAAGAGTCGTTATTTTTCTCGAGGGCTTTAATTGTGTTTGCTCCTCTGTGGACGTGCGAGTCAGTCCCGTGGTTGCAATCAAACCGCCTTTTTTTTTTTTTTTTAGCAATGCCGTGTCGGAAAATGCATTAGAGGACGTTGACTAATTTTCATCTCGCAACAGCTTTCTGCTTTACTCATTTTCAAGGCTCTAGTCATGCGCGCCTCGATGGGGCTATATGTTTCGCTTGATATTGTCCTGCTAGCGATCATTATTTCGGGCAACCCGTTTCTTTAAGTGATCTTGCGTTAGGGATATTCGCTCTTGGTTATAAATTTAAAAAGCCACGGTGGATTTTGCCGCTTTGGAAAATGAACCGTGGGCTTGTGAACGTTGAGGTTTTTAAAAGTAAAATAGAGGGACTCTTCAGAAAAATAAGTGATGATGAGATGACCGCGTGGAGGCTGCGTTGGGAGCTACTCAAGAAAGTGGTTAAGACGAATGGTATTGAAACTAGCCGTGCCCTTAGTTTACTGAAGCAGCAAAAAGAGAACAACGTGCGGAGTTAATTGAGTATACTTTTAATGAAAAATAGCGAAGCCGGGCGAGTTTGAGCAGGATATGAGACAAATTAAAATTCAACTCGAATTAATTGCCTGCGAAAGAGATAGAGGGGCCATTGTTCGTGCACTGTCCGAAAGCTTGTGATTGGGCGAAAAACCTACTAATCGAGCGTTGAGATACAGAACAAAAGGCACGCGTAGCGAAAAGAGACCAAAGCAATATGTTACGGTAAATTGATAACCTGGGATAAAATTGTGGTGGAGCGAGCTTTTGTCGACCATTATCACGAGTTGCTTGGTCACCGCGTAAAGAGAGATAACGGGTTCGAAATTAAAATTTTCGCCGCTTAACCCCACTCAGGAAGAGCGGGCTCGTGAAAGGTCAGATGTGCTATTTGCGTTTCCGAGATTCATGAGGCCATCGATTATCTAAGCGCTTGAAAAGCCGCCCGGGCCGGTTTGCAGCCGGTGCTCTCCTTTAGGTCCTGTCAGAAGCCTATGAAATATATATCTTGCCGCTACCCTTTCCAAGGCCTCATATTGTTCTACTTCCAAAGTGCGACGACCCTTTCAAACTTTTATCCGTTTCAATTTACAAAACACTAAATCTTAAAAACGGCGATTATACAATTTTTATGAGAGACTTAGCTAGTCGTTTGCAAAGCGAAAATACATGGCTCGTCGGGCCGCATCAGACGTGCGGTATAAAATGTCGAACAATTTTCACGAATATTCGTGTTGCTCAAAATATTTTAGAAAGTTGCGACGCCTTCGAACCCGAGTTGCGATGTTGGAGCTCGACATCGAGAAAGCTTTTGTTCGCGTGTTGGATAATGTCTTCTTCTTTTTTTTTTTTGAAACACGCAAACGTAAGTTTAGTTATATTAGGTGGGTTAAAAATGGCTTACGCGGATTCTTCAACAGCAAATATAGTTAATAAAAATGTCAGGGAAGTTTCTAAGTCCACTCATTTGTGAGGCAAGGTTGTCCTCAGGCTGTTCAGTGGAGGCGGCTGCAGTGTAGGAAAGGGGGCTTGTAATCGGCCCGCAGTGCTGTTCGCTATTGCTGGCAATGGACCTTTTTCACATACCACGGCACCAGGCGGTGGCTGCACGAACTAAAAATCGAGGAAGGGACCTACCTGGGCTACCAATCGATAATGGGAGCTATGCTACCAGTTTCTTCGTTCTCGAGCAGCGGGCGTGCCCAACGCGCCGCACAAGTGGGGCATCCGTGGCGTCCACTTCAAACGTCGTGTTATTCTTTCCGTCCGCTTTCTTTTTGCGTAACACAATTATATGTATGCGTCCAATTACGTTTGCTACTCGCTGATCTATAGCCTCCTTCCGAATTTCCTCGATTTTAGGTGCCAATTTCCGCCGCTTGGCATCGGGCGCTCGCGTGCGCAGGACGCTTTCGAAAAAGGTCCATTACAAGTTAAGACGCCGTCTTCTTACGGAAATCGTGTGCATTGTTTTGCATGAAGGGGCTTCGCGTCCCCATATCTGTCTGACTCGGCTGCTCGACCGAACACGCTAGCATGACTAGTGTGTCCCTTTTGCGGCATCCGGTGCATCTACTCTGGCGTCTGACACAGCCTGCTAGTGGCGCGAGCAGACGAGCGCCTTCTGCATTGTCTGCTATTCTGCCGAAGTCTATTGTCGTAATGCCCAGACGCGGACATCAAAGCTTGCGCGTCGGCGCCCATTTTCGCCTTCGTCCGTCTGCTATTCCGCCTTTGTCTAAATTTTTTTGCAACACTCGCAAGACGCGACAATGAAAGTGGCGTTCTAGCGTTCCATGATGCACGAGACAGCGTCCAATACAAGTGTCTGTCAGCGTCTACCTATGTGCATCAAAAACCGACCAGGAGGACTAAACCAAAATTAACAAATTGAATGTGCAGTCCTGCCAGCTTTTCTGTTCATGCTCTTTTCTTTTTTTACGCATTGCATTCTCGAGTACGGTGGGTATGCGTCATGACGGACAATTAAAACGCGACTTGAACATTTTTGCTTTGGCAGGCCAGGTGCACTGCATATCTTGAGAGCTACTTGACTTTCGAAGCTAAATGACAGGAAACTGCCTAGATAAATTTGGTGAGAGCTGGACGCCCGATTGCCTCCAGCCAAATGGCTCGAAAATCCTTACCTGTTTAGGTATCTTCTCGGTATTAAAACCAAGATCGCAATCAAGACGGTTGCACAATTCACGGAGCAGAGGGGCCACTTTTAGTAGAACCAACAAATTTATTCAGCATCAGCACGCGCAAAAGTAAAATTCAAGTCAGATTGATCAAACTTGATGATATGGGACGGTAACAGGTTGTAAGATAGACAGGTGGGGAAACGAGAGCCAAATGAGCGACCGGATTGTGTCCCCCTTGGTTTTCTTTTGCTGTGCCGCCATCTATATGTAGCACCGCGAACTCTCACTCCGGGTGGGCTACCAGTGGCGACCGGCTAAACAGACGGAGATGGTTTTCTCGTGAATTTTCAATGGAGGACTGTCGTGCTCTCGGTTTATTTTGCGCACTCTCCCATAGAGTTCCAGGCAAATCCGATTCCGATTTTTTCTTCTCGCCGCAGCGCCATCTGTCGCAAATCGGGGGTACCCGCAAGCAGACGAGTACACAATCCGGTCACGGCGCTGCGGTAGGCTTCTACGGGCCGTTTCCACCTGTCTATCTTCCACCCTGGACGGTAAGCTTAGACCAGTCCACTACGAAAACAACCATCCGCATTTGCTGCAAACTACGTGCGTCGGTTGAGGAGATCTTCCTCTAAACTTTCTGTAAACTCAAAACGACTCGCATTCCTAAAAACTGACGAGCTCAACAAGCCGCGCTCGTTCAGCACTCCGCAAACGCCTGCAGCCATGTTTGTTAAGGTTTCAAACCAATGTGGGAAAAGGAATCTCAGAATACATTTGAAAACAATAATTACTTTATCTTGATTATTTGGTTCTCAAACATAAAGAAATATGTCATTAAATGCTATTACTGCCAGGAGATACTAATTTAAAGTCAACCTTTCACACGAATTATCTCTTCAGCAATGAGAGTTTATTAGCACCTTGTAAGCACGGGGCGAGGCTTAACGGTCTGCCACCGCCACCTTTTGCAACAAAATTGCGTCTAGCAACGTACATATTACTCGAATTTGTTTTGTCGTGATAATTTGTTATATATACGTGTATCGTGTAGGCTTTTTTGGCAAATGATTTTTGTTTCTCCTTGCAGTGTCTTTTTAGAGTTGCCCCAATGATCCTTCCGACCAGAGCTTGAGGTTCTTTCGCCCCCTTGTTCTCTCGATTCCTCTTTCTCCTCTGTTTTTCGGCGCATCGGAGCCGTAACATTCTCATCTCTATTGTACTCGGCCATTCACTCGTATAAGGTCCGTTCACCTTACGTTAATTAATTCCGTTGTGTTGCTTAATTTTCCGCGCTCCTCAAGCGGGGCCCCTAAAACATTCTCGGCGACTTGCTTAGCTTCTTTCGGACACAAAAAAGGCTGTGTGCGGAACCGTATCGGTGACTCGGGAGCATCCGTCTTGAAGGAACTGAAATACCATCCGAAATGTTTACTCCGCTTTATTTGAATTAAAGCCTAAGTATATTTCGAATTAGATTGTAATGTATATAAAAACATCTTGGGAAAACCGCAATCTATTTTTCTATGTAAAAAAAAATTGTGGATTGCTCTTGTTTTGACTAGTGTGTAGGAACGTTTTTCGTGCGTGAAAGTACATCTGGAAAAAACGAAATAACCTGACCGAGTTATTTAAATAAACCAAGGCAGATGTTTTACAACTAGGCAAGGTTAAAGCGGCTTAGAAGTTTGCACCTGTTTATTCTCTTGAGAGGTATTCACGACTCCCACTAAGCGCCACTCGTTTTCTAAGATGCCGGAGAGGGGGGGGGGGTGCGTGCTGCTACACCAGTTTCTCAGCTTGCCTGGTGTGCAGGCTTCAATGAGAGGCACATATTATTCGCGCTTCTACGACGCGGCTGAGGTACTACACACGCGGAGTCTCCTCTTTGTCCCGGAAACAACACACACAAAATGTGTTTAACGTAACTTTTATGCTTAGAACTCGCACTTACAGGAATGAAATTGAAACTAAGTTCTAGTTTGAAGTGAATTTTTTTATATAGACGTTAATTTCGGTTTCACTCTGACATGACTACACAGAATACGCGTAGCTCCAGAATGCAGAACGCACATCAGAATGTTGACAGCTCAGTGTCCCTTTAAAGACTGGGTCTTTTATACGTCTTAGAGGTGACATAAAATATTTTATTTGTTCAAAGGGCAATGTTTTCGATTGTTCTCTTGCACACGCTCTGCAAACTTCTGCTAGAATATTGGGCATCTAAAGACCCAGTATATTGATTAAATAAATTAAAGAAAAAGAACCAATCGATCTTTTCTACCGAACAATTTATGCTTACTTGTAATTCAAAAAAACATCAATCAAATTTGAAAACTCTTGGTTCAGGCAGGTCTTACACTTCGTGACATGTTTACTTTTGTACGGGCGGTATTTTCTGCTCAAAGCCGATGCCGATGAGCCTGATCCGTATTCATCCATGTTGTCATATTCAAAATATAGTTTTAAATTATGTTAGAGTTTGCTTACTTGAAGATACACCGGTTTCTCTCGCGCAGTGAACGATGTGGTGCTGACACGTAAATCTATTTTTGATCTCTTTACCACCAAGTGGGGAGGTTGCAATGATTCCTTATTGGCCGTTCTTGAATTTTAAAAAAGTCTATCAGTGGCGAACTATTCCTTATTACGGTCTACAGGTCTATTTAAATCACTCGAATTCACGTGGCAAACTTCTGCCCACATCTCAGCCATGTTGTGACGTACCGCTGAAGTACACAAGTAGACTACCGGGCTTGATCGATAAAGTGAATCTCTGCTTTTAGATCACACAAAAAAGACTGTTCATCATAGAAGTCTTAGAACTCAGCAAAAATTCTGGTGCTGATATTATGCAATGATTCAGGATCGCGACGTAAATTGGATCTAAAGATAAAACAGAAAAGCACACAGTTTCAATGAGCCGAAGGTCTAAGCTTTGTCAAACTAATGAATGGCACTGTTGGCAACCGTGACATTACTATCAAGCAACAACATTTGTTAGCAAAACGAAAAAAAAACTTAATTGCTGCTCATTATATTTATTATCATTATTATTTTCTTTTAGCTTAGACTTAAACATTTAGGTAAATACAACATGTGCCAACAATGCTGTAATTCCTGCTTTGGCTAATATAGTACCTATGGGGACGTCGGCTGAAAGAAATGTTTTATCGTCACCTTTTATATTCTGATTCACGTAAAAACATGTTCTCAGCACTTCGAATTGTGTCACCACCGCGAATGCCATCATCACACGAAGCTGCAGAATTATACGATGCGTAGTCTATTTTTACTGGCCTCAAGATATACCGATTTCGCTACGCGCTCAGCGCATGCGTGAAATCGCCATAGCTTAAGTTCACAGGAGGCAGGCGGGCGCAACGATTCCTTAGCAGATAGGCGTTCAGAAATTTCACAAGAAAAGAACAAAAAAATCACGGCGTTTGAAAACGGGTTTTATATGTTGCCTTATAGCTTCCTATAGACCGTTTTATCGTGGGTAGCGCCATTTTGAGATTGAGAAAGAAAAGGGGAAAGGGCTACTTGCGCTTCACTTCTCGCTCGGTCGTTAGAAAGAGCGAAAGTCCCGGATGAGAGGCTTCGCCGGTGTGGGGTGTATGCAGTGCCCGAACTTCCTTCGCGCTTTCTTCTGTTTTAAACTCGCAGACTTAATTAGAGCCACGGGTTTCGATGACGATAGTCCCTGAGTCATCGGGACACAATTTCTCGGTGATAGGGTGCACGAATGACGACAGAAAGCGTCGAATACCGTCCGAGGATCTGTGAGCCTTCATGGAATCCGGCAAGGCGAGTGCGACTGCAATGTTTTTAAGCTCCATCGCTTTTCGCATGACTGGAACTGAGGAATCATTTATCCATTTTTGTTTGCAATTAGCCTATTTCAGCGAAGCACGTTTTTAGTAATCAACAAGCGATACACGACATGGGAACCCAAGTTAACTTTTGTAAACACCCGGAGCTGCCACAGATAGCTTTGCTGCGCTGCTTTTATCTTGCGTGTCCGTGATCTTATATTTCCTTGTGGATGAACGACGATGTTCTAGATGTACATACATCGAAACCGCGGAAAGCCTCAAAGCAGCCATGAATTATTTTACTATTTGATGCAAAATTTTGAGTAATTACCTCAATGTCTATCGCTGGCGCGTTCGCTGCCGCTGTTCCCCTGTCGCCGCACTGGCGAATGCCATGACTCTAAGAAGGAAACGTGCACACTAGGCTCAACAACGCAGGTCGCAACACACGAGACGTACCCTGCAGCGAATATCCAGCGCTTCAAAGCGCCCAATCAACCGAAACAACCCACCAGCCATATTCCAAGGAGCGTTTTTTTCCGGTTCTCTGGTATCCCGCAGGAGATCGCAGTTCAGGAAGACCGATAGAACTACCTTTTCAACAATTTCTATCCTCACCCGGCGGCGGAAATGAGCCTTCAACTAAGTGTTCTAGATGATAAAATTGAGTCAATGTTATCACTGCAAAATATCAATATTAAGATAAATTCAATACAAAATTTTACAAGCTGAAATAGCAATCCTCACGAGAAAACTCGCACGCACCTTGCGGGTGTACACCATGTTCATCGGCGGTACAGAGTTTGGTGCGTGCTCCATTCACAAAATGTTTGGAGCACAGTCGAAAGCGATAGCGTGGGGGAAACGTATTTTCGGTTTGCGAACGCAATCCACTGCCGCCGGAGACCGGGGTCATGTGGGAAGCGATGGAGCTTAAAGACATTTCAGCCACTCTCGCCTTGCCGGATTTCTTGCAAGTTACATAGGTCCTCGGACAGTATTTGACGCTTTCTTTCGTTTTCGTGAACCCTATGACCAAGCAATGGTGTCCCGATGACCGGGGACTGTCGCCGCCATCGAAGCCCGTGGCTCTAATTAAGTTTGCGAATTTAAAACACAGAAGAAAGCGGGAACGAGCTTCGGGCACTGCACACACCCAACACCGGCGAAGCCTTTCATCCGGGACTTTCACTCTGTCTAACGCCCCAGTGACGGGGAAAGTGCAGGTAGTCCTTTCCCCTTTTCTTTTTCGACTCTTTAAAAAGAACGGTCTATATACTGACGAAGCCTGGCAGATCGCCACGAGAAACGGCCGCCGAAATAGAAAAGGTGGAGCGGCAGACAACGAATGAGAGGAGAGCCATGTGGCTGCCGCCCTGCTGCTGCGCGACGCTGAAACATATTTCTCCCGAGCGAACTAGTGTGTTTCGGGTCCGCTACGGTGCAAAACCTGTGCGCTGTCGTCCAGGTTCTCCAAGTAAATGTCTCTTTGATGCTCTGTGCTACCAGATCCTCGCGCTCCAAATATGCGACTGGGCACTCTATGGCTTCATCGTTGAACTTCCAGGCTTCGTGAGTATAGAGGAGGCGACGGTTGCCTACGCGCGAGCAAGTGATGGGCGGATAGCGTTCCTGGCACCACCAGCGTCAACGCCTCCAGTGGCAACGAAGAAGAATTGTTTCTGAAGGACGCTCGCTCTGACTCGAACGTTTTCGCATACATCATGTTTTCCCTAAAACCAACCCAGAATCACTTTTCACCGCAGGTAACATGGATCCAACGTTCCCCAGTTCTGCCCTTTTTTTCTGTCCATGGGCCTCCTGCGTTGCCCAAAGGGCGCTGCCAAAAATTAACTTGTTAGTACTTGTTTTGGGGTAGTACCATGGTGCCTGGAAAGCGTCTCCGACGGTTGGACGGTAAACTAAAACTACAACAAAGCGTTGACCAATGAGCAGACCTCGACGTCACGATATGAGAAACGACATCTAAAGCGTGAAATAAAAGCGTTCAATCTCGCAGCATTAATGATGGCAACTACGCGATTTGCTCGGGTTCGGAGCGCACGTTTGTCTATTTTACAGTTGAATATGGACGTGACGAAAACCTCACATGCGCCAAGTTTTCAGTTATCGAGAGTTATACCTTTTTGCTCTAACGATGCTAAAAAGGCTTAAATTAGTCGATTTGCATTTTAGGGCTCACAACCACCACTTAAAAGCTGTTTCACGGTATTGTGGTTGGCCGCAAGATGCTCGCCTGTTCGAACCAATGAATCGTCAAACTTTCCCAATACACGGCTCTGGGCTTGAAGTCGATCGAGCGCCACCAAGTGCACTCCCTACAAAAAGCGCCAGAGATTCTAGGAAGCTTGGAAGCTTACATTGATGACATTAAAGGAATACTTCAACGAAATTTGAAATATACCCGTCGTGTCCAGAAATAAGCTGAATATGATTAAACATATCCGTAAATGCCAATCGCACGTTTGTATTTTGAGCCTGATGGCTGTATTTTTTCGTTATAAACGGCGCACTCTGTTAAGCGTTCGGAGAGCAGCCAACGGAAAGCACGTCACATACGGCGCAATCGTGACGTAGTTTGTCTCGGGATGAGCAAAGCTGCGGCGAGGCTGTTGTCGTCCGGATGCCCTAGCCGTTCCAGCCACCAAAGCGGTCGAAGCACGCCAGCGATCGGGCCACCGTAATCACTGTAAACCTGCTTTTGTGTAAACTTTGAGTGACAGGCTAATCTTCTATAATTTTGTAGAGGGACAATAGCGACGTCGGGACACACAAAGGAAAGCCCCGTTGAGTGGAGAGTTCCTCCCTCCCTCTTCTCTTGTGCTGGCCGCAAAGCTGTCGCGATGACGCCAGGTTCAAAGCATGTATACACCTTTTTTCCTTTAGACCCATACCCAGCCACGTTGCTCCCCTATCCAATATGCGTTCCCGAACAAAAAGCAAGAGATTACAACCCTGAACAAGTGAAAAAGTATAGAAGGGTCATAAGAAGAACAACTGATGGTTGCAGTTAAAATGTTAACACGTTCTACTGTGGAGCGAGAAGAAAGCGATGTTTTCGCGCATACTGGAAGTTCCAGGATTGAAAATGGCGGCGCCCACGTAGAAAATGTGTATTGTTCTCGGCGAGACAGTTATCGTATCTATCTGTCAAGGTTCCTAGACTGGCATTAGAAACGAGGCTTCTGCGGACATCCACCATGTGCTCTTTGCTAATCGTTTAATTAGTTTTAAAATTCCTTTGTATCTTTTTTAACAAAATATTGGTTTGTCCGATGTTATACTGCTCCTTTGAACATGTGTGGGCCAAAAGATAAGTGCCAAATTTTCGGTGTAGTATCACTTTAACGTTAGGTGGCAGTGCCCGAGACGGCTCGCGTGCTGTCTCGGCCTTTGCATGAGCAGAGCTCCAGAGAGGTGGTCGCTCGTGCAAGAATACCAAAGTTACCTCGATGCATTGCGGCAGTGGCGGCTTAGCCAAACTGGCTGGTAAGATCAAACTAATGTTTTTTTTAGTTTAGAGCAGGCCTTGTGTATTTGATTATACTAAACGAAATTGATTCTGAGTTGCTACACTGCTTCCGTGAGAGGCATATTTTTACGTATAAGCAGCAATCTTGGGTGGCCGTTCATGAATTTAGGCGTCAAATATACAGTCGAGCCCACGCCCCCGGTGACGTTGCACTGCACAACAAGCAGAAAGAGAAAAAAACTATATGTCTGTTTGGGCCACCCGAGGGGCCCATACAGACATACGGGCCTCTCGGGCATTCTTGCCCGAGGGTCCCATATACGAATGTGCCCCTCGGGCAAGGCATTCTTGATCATTCAGGGGCATTCTTGAGCAGCACTCAAAAGCACATCTGTTATGTCTCCCTAATCTTGCTAAATCAGTGTTCTGAGATGTGGTTGACAGTTCCGGTAGTCGGCTGAATGTACCTTAAAAGATTAATGACGTTTACAACTCCCTGTAATGCCGAATTAGAGCACAGCTCTGAAGAGGAGGGGAGGATACGGAGGGGAGGGTATACCTCTCATTCCCTCCCCTCCTCCCTCTCCTTCCCCCGTCCCATTTAAGAGGGAGGTTTGAGCTACATTTCCAGTTAAGTTCAGTGGAAAATAATCCCCGCTAAACTTAGCGGGAAAAGTTTTTCCGCTAAACTCTGGTGAGACATTTTTCTGCTAAACTTAGCGGATAAATTTCTCGCTAAATTTAGCGGGCATATTTTTCCGATAAATTTAGCAGGGAATTATTAGGGGTTTTCGTAGACCGCGTTTCCCCTTCGCTAGGCCCACCGCAACAAATAACCTGCTACTCCGCCTGCGTGCCGATGGTCTTGACTGTGGAGTTTCGGGTACCGTAGCGGGTTGTGGAGAGCGTTGCCGGACGGCGAAAGCTATTTACACCAGACTCCCTATTTCTGTAAATTTAGCGGGGAAAATTCCCGGTTAAATTTAGCGGGGAAATATTTCCGCTAAGTTTAGCGCATATTTTTGCGCTAAATTTATCGGGGAAATGTTTTCTCTAAATTTAGCAAGAAAAGTTTCCCGATATATTTAGCTTAGAAGTTTTACCGCTAAATTGAGCCGAAAAATTATTTACGCTAAAATTATTGTGGATTTTTTTCCGCTCTATTTAGCCGGGAAATTGTTCCGCTAAATTTAGAGGAGAAATTTGTCTGCTAAGTTTAGCTGAAAAAATTCCTTCCTCCTCCTCCTCCTTCTCCCTCGTGACGTCACTCGTGAACCTCGTGATGTCACACGTGACGTCACATGTGACGTTATTATGGAAAACGTCCTATAATGCTGAAATTATAAAGTGCAAAGGGACGGACACCGACATGAATTAGACATGACAGCGCTCTTTTCT
>JAZHYW010002187.1:0-28276 GCA_037355805.1 Ixodes ricinus
ACTCTTCGAGGTGGAGTATTTTCTTCGTGAAATATTCGCATTTTGTTCCTAAAATAAGGAAAAAAACAAACAAACAGGGAAAATGGAATAATTTTAGTCAATGTTTTGTTTGATTAGGGTCTCATGTAGCAGATTTTCAAAAATCACCAGCTTCAGCCCTCAATACAGCCATCGGAAGATTCACAGCAGTTCGACACGAGGTATTATAAATACTGAGTGTAAATGACTGATAGCTTACAACCAATTTATCTGTTTTCAATGCAATTGGGGCTTTTATGTTTGAAATGTAAAAGCTTCGAATACTGCGATACCAGTTTACTCTGTAACAATAAAATGTTTACATACTAATCCATGAACTGCAGTTCTCAATTCTCTTTTACTACTATTTTTAATACAATTGCTTATAAACAATAAGCGTCAAATAAATACATTTTTGTGATGCAACCTACCATTTTCAGAGCGAAATTTCTCTCAGAGAAGCCTCCAATCAAAACCGTTTCGGCTAATATTGAGGCTTTTTGCAGCTCAAGGTGCAAGTCTTTGTTAACCAAAACTATCTGCTTCCCTCCTTCTGATCTTTCTTGAAGCAGTCTTGGGAACACAATAGCTTCCTCTGGAGATACATCTAAGTAGGAGAAACGAAGAATCAGTTTGTATATCTGTAGCAATGCTTGAATCTTGATGCGGCTTTCATCTAAATGCTGATAAAACCCAAAATATCACAAAAGACATGAACCGAGTTTTATCGGTGTTGCGCGTGAATGTAGCTTGTAATTAAGCAATTATTATAAAAAAAGATGTAAAATACGCTAAAAAATGCGATCTTCTTTCAATTCTTTCGTAAACAGCAATTTTTCCAGAAAAATAACAAAATTTAGTAATCTTTTTGGTGTTGAATTTAATGTAAAAAAAAAGGGGGAGGGGGTAGTCCTGCTCTAGGCACTGACCGGTGATTGGATAAATAGGCATTTTTTTCGGTTCTAATGGAGAGATGATTGACGTGTGAAATGTCGGTTGTAAAATTGTAGCTCCGTGCCGTAATAGTGTTTTAGTCGACAATATCTTTTTTATATTTCAGAAACAAATAATTTAGATGAACTTATGATTGCTTTAAAAAGTATCCCACGATTGCCTTTTCGGCAATGGTGCGAACGATAACGAACATGGATGCTGGCGGCTGCCGAGTGCTCAACGAGCGCAGTTCGTGGAGCTTGTCTATTCTTAGGAGTTTCCAGGAAGATCTCCTCAACCGACGAAGTTTGCAGCAAACAACTTTCACAAGTACGCGCCTCGGGAAGCGCTGTTTTCGTGGCGGGTCTGGCGTAAGCCTGGCATCTCGCGTGAAGTCTGTTGCTTGATCTGTCCGTTTGCCCGTGTTGATGTTGAATGGAGATGATGGTTCCAGTAAAAGCGGCAACGTTTCTATGCATTGTGCAACTGTCGTGATTGCGACCATGGTTTCTACACCGAGAAGGTACCTACACAGGAAAGTATTTGCGAGCCATTTTGACTGAGGCAATCTGGTGTTCGGCTCGCATCAATTTTGTCAAGCATCTGCCCGTCAGTGCGACTCGAAACGGCAAGCTTCTAAGTTTTTGCGGTGCACCTGGTCTACCACAATTGAATATTTTTACGTCGTGTTTCAATTTTGCATCATGGCGCTCACCCACCTTGCTCGCGGCTGTCATGTGAATAATAGAAAAATGAAAAGAACCGTAAAGGTAAAAAGACTGAATATTTTTTTACTTGTTTCGGCCACTTATTGAGTACATCGACGAGACGCTTGTATTGCACCGTGCAGGCTCATGAATGATGGATCGCTAGAACGCTGCTTTTATGGTAGCGTTTTCTGAGCGTTGCAGAAGTTTTCGAGGGGGGGGGGATGAATAGCAGACGGACGGAGGCGAAAACGGACGCCAACGCGCAGCTTTCGTGTCCGCGTCTGACGGCATTGCAGACAACGATAGACGGCGGCGAAGTAGCAGACAATACCGGAGACTGCCACTCGTCTGTTCGCACGACTAGCAGGCGGTGTTCGACTACTGGTCTTGACGCACCGGATGACGCGAAAGGGAGACACTACGCCCGTTAGCCTTCAAGTCGAGCAGCCAAGCCAGTCTGGTAGCAATGGGTGGGGCCACTGATCTGGGCGCGGGGCTTAGAGCGGGCCGTGACCTCCACCTAATTGGCGTCTGACGGCGTCAATGTTACGCAAAAGAAAATGTATTCTTCAGTGGGAAAATTATTTTCAAGAAACCTTGCAGCGGCGGCTCTGAGCTATCACCCTAAAAGCATCGTCCTGTATTTCCAGGCATACACGTGCCCAAGTCCGAGAAACAACCAGCGGCAACCGTACTGAGGTCCCTCGCAACCAGGCTGACACGGCATTTCCTGGACGTTATCAACGTGGCACGTCATTTACGTCATCTGCAAGAACATCGACGCCGGAATCGGCCGCAAGGGTGGGCAAGCAACGAGGACACTACATAACCAGCTGTTTTCGACCGGCCACGACACAGGCAGCAGCGGCGGCTCTGAGCTATCACCCTAAAAGCATCGTCCTGTATTTCCAGGTTGGTTGAATAAGCGTTTTCTGTTTAACATTTCTTCGACGCCGCTGCTGCTGCCATACAGCCATCATTGTATATATTATGTCGAAACCTGGCGATGAATGTTTGCAGTGTGGTTTGCCTCTACCAGACGATGGAAATGTTACAATCTGCTCAGAGTGTTCTTATAGCTATCATTTTGGATCATGCAGTGGTATTACTGAGGCTTCGTTTAAAAAGAAAAGCGAGAACGCACGAGAGGAGTGGAAGTGCCTGACATGTAGAAAAGGCTTACAGAGAAGTCAGTCAGCGAAGGAGACCAAACCATCAGAAGTCGATATTGCCCGCATGTTCAGCACAATCAGTGAAAAGCTCGAGATTCTCACGAGCCTCAAAGGAACTGTAGATGGCATAGAACACTCGGTGCAAATGATGTCGGACCAGTATGATGAAATCATGACCCAGCTAACTAGTCAGAACGTGGTCATCAAAGACTTGAAAGCGAGGGTTGAAAAAATCGAAGACAGTAAATGTGAAGACGAGATTTCCCAGCTGAAAGACGAAATAAATGACCTTGAATGGAGAAGCAGACGCTTAAACCTTGAGTTTCATGGTATTCCGCAGACCAACGGTGAGAACCTGCTAGAAAAACTGAACGAAGTGGCAACTAAGATGGGTGTACCTGACCTTTTGGAAGCTGAAGTGGTGTCGGCCCACCGGCTACACTTGAAGCCAGGGCAAGTTCCCGTGATCATTGCTCGCTTCGCAAAACAACAAACTCGCGACCAGTGGCTTGAAAAAAAGAAAGAACTAAAGAAAAACCGGGAGCCAATCTTTATCCAAGAAAACATGACTAGACAGAATCGAGTCCTGCTCCGCGCCGCAAAAGACTGGGCCAGTGCGAAACGATACCAGTACGTATGGCACAAACAAGGGAAAATTCTTGTCCGTGAGAAAGACGGTGAGCGAGCAATCGTTGTGAGGAACATCGGCGACCTTCAGAAGATTGGTTAAATTATTCGTCATGTTCCAGTCTAGAGTTTTGCTTTTTGGTTATTACATTTGAAATGGCAACTTCTGACATTTTATTACCACGTGAACTGAGAAATTCTTTAGGCGCAAAATGTGCCACCTCATTTAAATGTTTTCATTTGAATATTAGATCCGCCAAAAATAAATCTGCTGACTTAGAATTGTTATTTCGCGTACTCGACGTTCCTTTTGACATAATAATGTTATCCGAAACCTGGTATAAATGCGATACCGATGTTTTCAAACTACCCGAATATAACTGTCATTGCGTAAACCGACCAACTCAGCGTGGCGGTGGTGTTTCTATGCTAATAAAAGAAAATGTGAGTTACGATCTTTTGACAGATTACTGTCGTTCGACTGCAGATTACGAAGTGCTTTCAATACTAACAAATCAGAATATCATATCTGTGTTTTATCGACCCCCAGATGGAAATATCTCAAAATTTTGTGAGTTTTTAGATGACTTCTTTGCATTTATTGAAGAAAGGAAGTATAACGTTATTTGGGGAGGAGATTTTAATGTTGACATGCTAAGTGATACCAATTCAAAAAAGCAGATAGCCACACTCTTTCAAGTTAATGGATGTACGAATGTCATCAATCAACCTACACGAGTCACCACCGCGTCCGAGACACTAATAGACTTGTTTGTAACCAACTTTGAGCTACAAATGGTAATATCAGGGGTTTTGGCCTGCGACATTAGTGACCATCTTGCGACATTTATTTGTATAGACAAAAAATCCTGCACATACAAAGATACTAAAAAAGTACTCTGATTCAATGCATCACTCTTGACCACCTAGATAGCTTCAAAGATAGCTTGTGCAATGAAAGCTGGGCTGATGTACTCAACAAAACGGACGCGAATGAGGCGTACGAGACATTCCTAGACATTTTCAGCACTATTTATAAACGTCATTTTCCTTGTAAATCTGTACGGTGCTCTAGGCGAGCTCGTAAACCCTGGATAACAGCTGAGCTAATTGCAAAAATACAAATAAAAAATAAGCTATACGCAAATTTTATTAAAACTAAAGACCCAGATAAACTTAAAATTTTCAAGAAGTACAGAAATAGCTTGAACAAGGAATTGAAGAAACGTAGAGTTCTTTATTACCACAATTATTTCAGTGTGACATCAAATCGCACTGACCGGTTGTGGCGAAAACTTAATTCAGTGTTGCACCGGGGTGAAACGCAAAAAAATATTGAGTTTATAATTCATAACAACGTGACACTTACTGGTAGCTCTCTTGCAAACGCTTTTAATGACTTTCTTGTAAATTTAGTAGGAACCTCAGATACAACCGAAGCTTGTGGTTATATACAACGAAGAATTGGGGAAACTATCTATCTAAATCCTGTAACTGAAAACGAGGTAATAGCAGTATTTCGTAACGTAACCGTTAGTAATAGCTGCGACGCTGATGATATACAAATGCGGCCAGTAATTTATGTCTTGGACACCATTAGTCGGTGTCTTGTACACATTTTCAATCTTAGCCTAGAGACAGCCACATTCCCTACAAAAATGCAAATAGCAAAAGTGGTTGTACTTTACAAAAAAGGTGACAGAAATAACATAAGTAACTATAGGCCTGTGTCTCTCCTTCCAGTCTTTTCGAAAGGTTTAGAGAAAATTATCTTTAGTCGTCTTACCGCATTCACAGAAAAACATAACATTCTTACGGAGTCCCAGTTCGGGTTTAGAAAGAGACGTTCCACGGAACTAGGTTTGTTGGACCAAAAAGTAATTCATTTTACGTAATTTCGAAGACAAAAATGTAGTGTTAGGTATATTTATAGATTTTACTAAGGCATTCGACTTTATTAACCATGATTTGCTTCTTCAGAAACTTTATATTTACGGTATTAGAGGGCATGCTTCAGTACTTATTAAGTCATACCTAGAAAACAGGCGTCAATATGTACATATCGGGGGTCACGCCTCTGATTTAAAACCTATAAAATCGGGAGTACCCCAAGGAAGTATACTTGGTCCGCTTCTTTTTAACATATACATAAACGACATCGTTAATATTGCACCCCAAGCTAAATTTATCATTTACGCTGATGATACGAGTATTTTTATATCGTCTCGGAATTGCAGCGATATTGTACAAGAAGCAAACGACATCTTGAGAAGGCTGGAGGCTTGGTCTACATCAAATAATCTAATAATAAATAAAGACAAAACTAAAGCTATGCTTTTTAGTCCCAAAAACAGGAAAATTACCCTTTCGAGCGACATCGTTCTGTACTCGTCCCCCATTGAAATGGTCAACACGTTCAAGACCTTGGGCGTGTTGTTTTCAAATAACATGTCTTGGACAGCGCACTTAGATTACGTTATTTCAAAACTTGCTTGTATAATAGGTCTGATACATCGACACCGTCTCATTCTTCCCTCAAGTGTTAAACTACTTCTGTATAATACATTATTTGTATCTCATTTGAACTATTGTCATTTGGTATGGGGTACCACTACAAAAACAAATTTACATAGAATATTCTTACTACAAAAGAGAGCGTTAAGACTCGTGTGTGACGTGCCTTATCTTTTTCACACGGACCAAATTTTTGAAAAACTCGGGGTACTTAAAATACAGCAACAATATGAATACAGGCTTATCATGAAGTATAAACAAGAATATCCTGTGATAAATAGCTTCCTGCTAAGCTTGGCATCCCTTAGAAAAAGACAGCTTACACATTCTACTCGCCACTCAGATTTCTGGATGGTTGATACATCGCGTACAGATTACGGTCTTCAGATGATTAGAAATACACTTCCAACATTACTAAACACTTTCCTAAATTCGAATGTTGATATAATATCTTCTAGCCCGCGTGAGTTACGTGACTATCTACTTTTGATATAAATATGTTGCTTATCATTTGTCTTGTCTTAATGCGGAATTTTCTTGAGCATATTTTTTTCTCATTGTTGATTTTATGTGTAGTTGATGGCCTGTTAGTCATCTTTTTTGTTTTACCACAATAGCGTTTTGTGGTTGTTTCCAATTATTTTGCTGTTACTTTTTTCTTGCTTGTGTGAAACTTGGCCCCCGCTGTGTACCTGTTGAGGGGGCTGGAGACCCGTCAAACTGTTTTGTCAGCTTTTTTCTCCAGCTCCCACCATATGTGATATGGTGAATAAAGTTATTATTATTATTATTATTATTATTATTATTATCTATGTCATTTAAACAAATCTAATGTTTCCTTGCAGTGTCCTTTTAAGTCCAGACGCTGCCGAGGCTACGTGCTGATAGGACCAATCACACAAGCTTCAAAAGCGCACCCTTTTGGTGCTCGTCATGTGTCCTTACGTGTCTTATCACCGCTGAACCCATCAGAAGCCGAAAAGGCTGTGTGACTTGTGCTTTTGACGGTGCTGGATTGGTCCCATTAGCTCGTAGCGTCGGCTGCGTCTGAACTGAACCTGGAACGAAGTATAAAATACACAAATAAAAATGGTGAAACTTTATATGCACAAAGGAGATAGATTTAGATCAACAATCCGAAGAAACCGGACGACACTGGCGAATGACTGGCGCTTGGCTGATCAATACACCTTCCTTATCGGAAACGACAAAAGAATGATCGTTGACAAAGACAGTTGGACGATCTGATTTAATCATTTAATGCATCATGTACATCACACTCTAGTTGTGTTTAATGGTGGTCGGTTTTAAGGTTTTTTAACGTTGTGGGAGCTTCCAAACAAAACTAGAGCGTGCCATACATGAAGCTTTAATGATTAAATTACAGGGATCGAGTGTCTTTGTCAGCGCTCCTTCTTTTGCCATTTGCGTTGAGCAACATGCGTTCATCGTCAAGCTTCAGTCATGCACCAGTGTAGTCCGGCTTCTTCGGGTTTACAATATAAGTGTATCCTCTTTGCTCATGTGCAGTTTTACAATTTGTATGTGTATACGTAATATATTTCAGATGAAAGTTAAGCCCTGTCCCGTGGGCCACTCACTTCTTTTCTCCTTTTCCCCACGCAGCAGCTACTGAAGGAGGCAAACTTTTAAATGGCGAAATTCAGGGAACTTTTTGAAAGGGTAGGCGGGGTGGTTAAATTAAAACTAACTGTTGGACTAGTTTGGTATTCATGGCAAAATTATAACGCAAATAACCAAGGGCACGAAGAAAGAAATGAACAGGACAGAGACAATGTTCCTTTTCGAGTCTTTTGCGCTATACTTTTGCAAGGGCTGGAGGAAATGTGAGGGGGGGAGGGAAGGAGGAGAAGCTCTGCGTTAATAATTCCCTCTCTCCGTCGCCTCCACTGCGTATGAACGAGTCTTCCACTGCGTAGGAACGAAGGCTGCACTGTAGGTCAGGCACGGCAAATTAACATTTTAACATGCACGTATAAATACGTGTTAACATGTTAACACAAATTAACACTTTCATTTCCACATATTTTCACATTTGAACATATGATATTTTTTCCACACAGTTGGGAACTGCGTTTTAATGATATCGTGCCTCGATTGCTCATGGCAAAATGCCGGAGCCAGGCGATGTTCGGGAAATTACTTTGGTGATTTGGCTGTTGAGCATTACATTTTATGTTCAACGTGGCCCAGAGCTCCACTTCCCAAAAAAACAACAATGTATCTACAGTGTTCCATTTACGGAAAGTTTTTCCCCAGAACACTCACATAAAAGCCTATGTGTACAGAGTGTAGGAGCACAATATGGGGGTCTACTCTATATCTGTACCTTTTGTAGATGAGCTCTCTTCACAATACCCACCCTATTGAAAATCGCTCTGACCGGGACTTAACATTTTTTCAAAGGGCGTGAAGGAGACTTTAGGAATTTCTGAGGTGTTTGAAGGGGGCACCGATATTTCCTGGTGGGTTCGTCGGCCCCGTCAGAGGCTCTCCTGAAATGTCTGAAGTGCCCTTTACAATGCCTTGAATTGTCTGAAAGCCTGTCAAGAACTTTTCTAATTGGGTCGGGAAAACTTTCAGGCTTCTTGAGATGTCTTTGGGGTCACGGCCTAAGTGGAGAAAACACACTTCGCAGAACTAAAACATAGCTATTTATTGTTCGCGACGCGAAAGAAAATAAGTATTTGGAGAATGTCAATGGGGTATGTGTGTACGGTCACATGTTTATTACTGCTCTCCTATCAAACACGAGTGGGCTCCTGGACCCGTCTGTCACTTCCCGGGTATTCGGTCGCCAAGGAGGCCACTGGGGGCGACCGCCCCATGAGGAGAATAGACTACTTCCATAAAGCCCTGCATGCAACACGGCGCGCGTTGCACCCTGGGAACTAGTTGGCCAGGGAGGAGAGTGGCATGGTTTCGGTTTCGATCGACATGGCGACAAGAGATTATACACAGAGCGTGAACTATTAACGGCCGTTATCTCGTGTTTTCTGGTCCCGAGAGCGTCATTTGTGGTCTCTAAACTAACCCAAATGGCAAGACCTTGAAGCTTTAGCACAAGCCCGAGACGTATAACAATTGTCTTAACACATGCTTGTTGTATTTTTGTACTTGAGCCTTTCTGTCAGCGTTTCGAGGTATGTGGACGAGCCAGTGCTGGGAATCTCAACGCTGCGAAGCTCGGGGATCTTGCTTGTGTACGAATCAACAAGCTGTAGCAACCAATAAGTATGCATACATCGAGCTCGCGCCTTTACATTAGTGTTGTTGATCAGGAAGTTTGTTTGTTCCGTGCGTCCATAGACGAAATATTACTTTTTGCAATTACTGTTTTTCTTAATACGCCTGAGTACGCGAGGTAAAACTCGGAGGCGCCATTGAAAAGCTCAATTTTAACACACTTCTTATCTCTTATCTGTACTGACCCGCAGCACTGCACGAAGTGAAGTCCCCACCCGCTTGCATTCCACTAATATTCAACATCGCGTATGCGCATAAAGTTATCCTGCAATCATATAGGCACATTCACACATACAAACCGTTTTAAGAAAGCAAAAGTCGAGCACTTGTGTGAAGAATGTCGCACCGTTCGCCGGAAGTGCGCCGGACGGGCGTGAACCCCTATGCGGTGCGCCAAACGAACGAAATTATTCAAAGCGCATTTGACGGTCGCTAATGACCATAATATTTGTTATGTGTTTGCTTTCTTCCTGCCTGAGTATGCCGAGATAATTTCAGACACACCGTTCAGGCACAGATCTTGGGCGTCAGTAAAAGCTCGTCCAAAAAGGCTTAGCGAGGAGTAGGGGACGCTTGTTAGGGCCTCCGTCGCAGCTAGCCGATCTCAGCGTTTGCGAAAACTTAATCTTCTATCAGCATAAAATTTGAGTGGGAGATATATGATGACACGAGGAAGACATCATAGTAACTTTTGTGCAGTAGTGAGGTCGAATTTATTGCGTTTCCTTCAAAGTTCATGCGTCAACGCTGGGCTCAACTTTGATACTCCTGTGAGGATGCGGCTTGCTTTTCGCCCGATGAAGTAACAAGAAGCGGACGTTTGGCAAACAAAATACGTGTAAGGCTCAAGGTGACCAAATTTCAGTTGTAGTTCACTGGTACTAGACCGGATTATTGAAATCGAACTCAAAGATGCACTCGTGGGGTGAGGTGACTAAGCCACGTCTTACTACGTTTGCATACGCACTCATAATATCCGGTGTTTCGGGAACCAAGGAAAGTGCCCCGGTCTTCGTTTTGTATCGCTCGAGAATGAGCGTATTGTACGTTCGTAAAAGTCAGATAATCGAAAACGCAAGCAGCGCGTTCGGTCGCGGCGTGATAGCATGAGATGAAGCTGCTCAGTCGAAACCGAAACTGAGTGGCCAACTAGTTCCCAGAGTGCACTGCGTGGTATTTCGCCGCGATGGGGCGCGTCGGTTTTGGAAGAAGTCCATTGACGAGGCGCGGGCCGAGTGGTGGTGGCCGAGCGGCGTTTTGAGGCAAACGCAATCCTGTCCACTCGAGGCGAGATCCGTGCAACAAGCTTTGCTTGTTGCACGAATAATAAACAAAGGCCGAGCAGCGCGTTTCCCAGAAACAGGGACGCGGTGGAGATGGCCTGGGCGAAGTGGGAGCGACTCGTTCCGGGAACCGGTTCCTCCGCGTGTGACGGTCCCCAAAAAGGAGAAAATAAACAGAACCATTTTGCATTTCACCAGAGTCGGACGTCCTCTCTTTTTCATCGTCAAAAACACGAATAGCAACAGCAACCCACAATGCGCTTCTCTCCGCCCGGCAATCGGGAGAGGGTGCATCAGGGCCGCGTCTCCACCGGTCGGCGGGAGAAAGTGGTAAGCCGGGGAGGCCACAGTGGCCACAGTGGGGGAGGACAGTATAGCCATTTTCTCTCGGCTCGTGGGTGGTTAGCTTGTTACCGCCGCCGCCGCCGCCGCCGATGACCAATTTCCTCCTGGAAAGTGAGCATGGCTTTGAGGGCTCCCCCTTGGCCTGTTTTGATATGTGCAGTTTCTTCCTTGGTTCCGCAGGTTAACCCCAGTTCTGCGTTGGCCGCCTTCAGCACCGCTCGAGCGCCATCGTGTTCAGCGCATTCAAGGAGATGGTGGCCATTGACGGCCTCCGCGCCGCAAGCCTGGCATTCGGGGTCAGCGTCCCACCGCATGTTATGCCTGCAGTTCGGGATCATGGCACTGTGGGTCCTGAGACGATGGATGACGGCCGCTGTCCGGCCTTGTTCCTTGCGCCTCTTCGTCCGTCCGGCTTCAGAAGCATCCAGCGAGCGAAAAATACGCCGAAGACGCCGCCCCGACGGCATCATGGACGAAACCGTGACTGTGCTCAGGATTTCTCAACAGTGGCGGGTGCTGCTTGCGAGTTCGTGCTTTTCGCTAAACGTGCTTACTAAGACTGTATGTGTTCATAAGGTGCACCTGCTCGGTTTTATTAGCTGAACTACCGTACACCAGGAATTGACCCAGCGGCATTGTGAGTGCTTCAAAATATATATTTCTTTGTGATAAAGAACTCAGTTGACTCTATTTGATATTACCTCTTTCGTCTACAGCTGTTGGCGCCCGGTTTGAACAAACGTTATTTTTTATCGTATTTTGAGTTATATTATGCATGTACAACTAAATGGTCGCAATAAATTTTTAAAATCGTTTAGAACTGCATATTTGTCTATGGTTCAAAGTCTTAGGGCGTCTAAAGGGTTGATGGGCTAAGGAGTTTGGGAAGAAGGGGTGGAAGGGCTGTGATGCTGAAGGTTTTTTTTATGGGGGATTCCTGAAAGGTTTTTCTGTAGGGTATTTCTGAAGGGTTTTGAAGGCCTCTGAGGTCCCATAATCCTTCAAGGTTGAGGGCCCTTTAGACTTATTTTCAATAGGGCAGTGTCTCTCAGTTTTTCAATATCTTAAGTGACTCTAATATAGACTTTGAATTCCAGCATTACCTTGTGAACCAGAACGTCTAGACTTGCACCATATAGGGTGGCGAACTGTTCAGACTATTATTGTTCGTGATATAGCATATATGTCACAATTATGAGTAACGTGGTTTTGCATTGACAATGCGCATTGCAACAGCATCACATGTTTCACCAGTTCATGGTGCGGAATGAAATGTTTTTAGGTGACTGAAATACATCTACACGATCAAACCGTAGCAAGAAACAATTCTTTAATCTTGTTTCAGATTGTTATTTATGAATATATTAGGTTAAAGCTACTATTCACGCCTTAACGGGGCCGCGGCTCAGCGACCGCCAAGGTGCAGGTTCAACACAGGCGGAGCATGGCAGGTGAGTGATCAGTGATGGATTCTCGGCAGCGTTGCCCCTTCGACAAAAAATCAGTTTCACAATTGGCCAAGAGTCCTCAAAGCCGAGTTCCTGCGCTGAGCAGTTGGTATTTTTATTTTTCTTCGCCGTTCTGTATTTCTGACGTTAAAAATGGCATTGCAACGGCATAAGGTAGGAATGTGTCTCACCTTACACAAGCATACTTGCACAAGTGAAACTCTAGTATGCTCGAAAGCATGGCCGATGACCAAAAAGCTTCTTAGTCGTCGCGTAATTTGAAGAATAAAAATTTTCGTTTCATTTCAGTCTCTTTTTCGCAAAACATTTGACAGCCAAGTTGTGGGAATCGCACATTTGGTTTTTTCAACAATGCGATCCCCACGATCTTGTCATTAATCTTTGCGGTACCCGATGTGACGGTATTTAAATGCGGCTAGTAAGCTCTGCGCGTGAGCGTTGGCTTTGGGCTTGTGACAATCATTCCCTCGGCATGCATTAGAGTAGTGTCTCGTGCCCGAACACGGCGATAGCGGGAATAGGCGATTCTTAACAATGTGTGCGACACAGCGCGTTCCCTGCGTTTTCCCAACCACTGCGCGTCGCTATGATAAACACTGTCGGCATATAAAGGCGGCCCGATTACTTGGCCGGATGTCTGGCTGCAAGTTCAGAATAAGGCTGCTCGTTTTTCTGAAATATTTTCTGCCACAGGCAGCGCGTGGAGAAAAGATCTACAGCGTACGTATTTATAAGTTATGATTGCAACAAATTAACTATAAGTTGTATTTAATAAAAGTAAAAAAAAATGCTGCATTCTTCATTTATTTATGGCTCATATTGTCACGGGTGGTGACCAACAGAACAATAAATAAACATTTATTGGGGATACTTTGGGCCCAAAACAAAAAGGCAATAGAAGACAACAACAGAACGTCACGGGCGTCGAAGTCGACGTAACTGCAGGATCGAACGCTGGGCGCGACTGACTGCGGCTTGACACGCGGAGCACATGTTGTACACGCGTGGGCTTCTGGAGCAATCGGCGTAGAAGGTTCGGCGCGTAGAGCATTCTACCCTCCAATCAACAACATGGTTATCGAAATTACCCAGAAAATCGCATGACAAACTCAACAAGAATGTGCACCGCGCCAGGCATAGCAAACCTACTTGGTTTGCTACGCGCGGGGAAATATTTTGAAATCCTTGCTCTGCAATTTTCACTTAGGTTAGGGCATTCAGAAACAGAGTTTTCTCACGCGTTTCTCAAATCGTTTCGTCACTTCGGTCGAAATAATATGGGTCTTAGGCTCTCCTGGTGTCCGATTTTGGTAGAAGGTGAGAGGGAGAACAATATCGGGGCTGATATTTTAACGTTACGGCACAGTTTTCTACTGGGCGCTTGTAATATACCAGTGAGAAATGTTTACCCGTACGCGATTCCGCGATTGGCCAGTGTTTTTGGTGGAGAAGGTGTCTTCAATACATAAATCACGAGAGAGCGGTCTCGAGGCCTCTGGAATGCTCGTCCGTAATTCACCTTGATCCACCGGCTGATGTCAACTTGTGTACCACATCAGAACAACTTGAGATTTCAAAACGAAGCGTGAGTTGTCAATGACTTTCGACATAAAAAAGCATGCGATCTGTAGTTCAACCTGCATCCAATCTCACTACCTCACAGCTCTCGCTTCGTAGAAGTCAATGCACTGTCTCTCGGTTTGTTAGTGGACAAACCGTTTGCAGAACTAATATTATAGCATGCTTCGTGAGATGCACACTACATGTTACTCTCTCTCTTTCTCTCGCGGTGAGCAAAATCTGACAACCTAGAAGTTTTTCCGACCAAGTATTTGTTTTTTATGTGGTGTGGGGAGATGAGTTTGCTTTTTCTTTATTATTTATTTCTTGTGTCCAGGAAAGGCCGCAACTTAAATGTTGCTACATACAAATACATTCTTAAAACGAACTAAAGGAACAAAATAATACAAACACTAAAGAAAAGCAAAAAGAACATTAACCTTAACGAAGCTGAATGCTTAGGGCACTTTTAAATGGTGTTCTCTGTGAAAGATATTGACGTCCTCGGTAGGTGTGTTGAAATTCCTTTGATAACGCAAATTGGGGGAACGGGAACTTGGGTCTTGCACATAGAACGTGCTTGGGTTGATGATTGCTCATGCGTGGAACAGGTAAAGAGAGCAGACACACAAGTTCAGAACGAGTTAATGTCCCATGTACAGCTTTGTGTAAATATATATAGTCTCGAACATTTCGCTGAGATACAAATGGCTGCGATAACAATATCTGCTAATTAATCCAGTGTAACATTAACTCGTTACTAAAAACACCCCGGCGACCGTAATACCGGTTGTACACAATGCGCGCCATCCTCCTCTGAACATGTTCCAACCTCTCCTAACTAGTGATTGCGTGACGATTGGTGAGTCAACCCAAGTACACTTTTTTTACCCTACCTCCTTTGCCGGATTTTGTTCGTTTTTATACTACGGTGCGAGCTAAATCAGGCCGCATCCAGAACTACTATCAGATGCAGCTAAAAACTGCATGGTCATGGCGCTCAATTGAAATGCGATATGACCTGATATCGAATTCTGACCTACCAACCAAAGAAATTTAAATATTATTGCACACCCTGTTCAGGAAACATTAAGCTCATTTTATTTAACGTTGTATCTTATGCCGCCCTCAGTAGACGGCATTATACCGAGGGAAACATTAATTTATTTAAAACACAGCGAAAAAAACGGGACGGAAGAAAGGAGACAAACAACCGCTGAACTTACAACTGAAGTTTTAATCGTCAAGGCGCAGCCTATATACACGATCAAACAAAGGAAACACACAAAGCCAATAACACCCCACTGAAACCCGCACAATCATCGCGCATGCTGTCGTCGTGAAAGAAAATCTAATTCTTTAGCCGACAAAAGAACTGACGGGGCGCTGACACACTCTTTCCCCAAGCGCGCTATAGCCTCTGCCTCTATAATCTCCCTGGTCAAGGCATTGGCACTTCTTCCAATGACAGTACATTTTTTTAAATTCCGCATCACAGCCACAGTCACGACAATGAATGCCCAAGTGGCCTGATACTACCCTGTTTACATTGTAACAATGCTCTCTTAACCTATCATTGAGGCATCTGCCCGTCTGACCTACGTACTGTTTACCACAGGATAGTGGAATGGAGTAAACAACTTTCTCTGTACAATGAACAAACCGATTTTGATGCTTCTTTGTGCACTCCAGAGGCCTCCCGGTAGACTGATTGACATTTTTGCAAAGCTTAGACAACTTGTTCGGGGCAGAGAAGACCACAGTGACGTCTACCCGCTTTCCTATTTTCTTTAAGCCATGGGAAATGTTATGTAAATAGGGGACCACAGCAACTTTGTTTCTTCTTTCTTTAGGAGCGTTTTCCACATTTGCACCGCCTTCTAATTTAATTTTCTTTAACAAAGCGCCTGCTACCGGTGTCAGTAGGTGTTCCATATAATACACTGACCGACCGAAGGTGGGAAACTTGAGTTTCAAAGATCACCTGTGCTTGATGGACGGAGGATTTCTTCAGGGCATTAAAAAAACACAACCTCACGTTGCCCCTTTTTACCAATTTTGAATGGGCGGATTGATAAGATAGAAGTGGCTTTAGTCGACGAGGTTCAAACGACCAACAAACGTGCTCTTCCAACAAATAAATACGGAGGTCGAGGAAACGAGTGGACCCATTAGCAGCAACTCGTGAGTCAAAACCAATGGAGCCAAGCAGTCACCAAACACAGACAATACACTTTACACCAAGTCCAAGTGGGACACGTCATGCTTGGTGCTATTTAAAATCATGATATAGTCGTCAACTACCTCGTGATTTTAGATAGAACCAAGCATGACGTGATCCACTTGGTGTCAAGTGTATTGTCTGTGTTTGGTGACTGCTGGTCGATTGGTTTTGACTCACGAGTTGGCTGCCAATGGATCCAGACGTTTCTTCGACTTCGTCTTCATTTTTAGTAGAGCACGCTTGTTGGTCGTTTGAGACCTCGTCGACTGAAGCCACCTTATCTTATCAATCCCCCCATTCAAAATTGGTAAAAGGGACATCGTGAGGTTGTGTTTTCGAATGCCCTGAAGATATCCTGCGTCCATCAAATACAGGTGGCTGACGCTCAAGTTTCCCGCCTTTGGGCAGCGTATTATCCGGGACACCTACTGACGTCGGTAGCAGGCGCTTTGGTAAAGAATTAAATTAGAAGGCGGTGCAAATGTGGAGAACGCTCCTAAAGAAAAAATACCTAACTGTGTTTGGTGATTTGTGTTTGTCCTTTTTCCCTCTTGTTTCCCTTCTCCAGAGATTAGTTTCGTCAAGAAACAAAGTTGCCGTGGTCCTCTTATGTACATAACATTTCCCATGGCTTAAAGAAAAGAGTAAATCGGGTAGACGTCACTGTGGTCTTTCCTGCCCCGAACAAGTTGTCTAAGCTTTACAAAAATGTCAATCAGTCTACCGGGAGGCCCCTGGAGTGCACAAAGAAGCATCAAAATCGGTTTCTTGATTGTACAGAGAAAGTTGTTTACTCCATTCCACTATCCTGTGGTAAACAGTACGTAGGTCAGACGGGCAGATGCCTCAATGGTACGTTAAGAGGGCATTGTTACAATGTAAACAGGGTAGTATCAGGTCGCTTGGGCATTCATTGTCGTGACTGTGGCTGTGATGCGGAATTTAAAAAAAAGTACTCTCTTTGGAAGAAGTGCAAATGCCTTTGCGAGGGAGATTATAGTGGCAGAGGCTCTAGCGCGCTTGGGGGAAGAGTGTGTCTGCGCCCCGTAAGTTCTTTTGTCGGCTAAAAAAATAGATTATCTTTCACGACGACAGCATGCGCGATGATTGTGCTGGTTTCAGTGGGGTGTTAGTGGCTTTGTGTGTTTCCTTTGTTTGATCGTGTATATTGGCTGCGCCTTGACTGATGCACACTTCAGTTGTAAGTTCAGTGGTTGTTGATCTCTTTTCTTCCATCCCGTCTTTTTCGCTGAACGTTTCAAATAATCATGCCTTACCAACACGCACAAGCTTCCATTCCGAATATTAATTTGTCTACGAGTACCGAGGTTAAAGTGCGTATTGCATATTGATCCGTCTGTCCCAGGATGAAGACATCCTTTGTTGCACTGAGTGGGCTAGCGCGTGACGCGCTTGCGCATTCAATGCGTGACTTATGCAGTAAAATGGCGTCTAGGATTTAGTCGTTCGCTCTGCGCTCGAGCTCAGTCACAACGAATAGCTCGCACTTAAAAATATATTTAAAAAATAGGTTTGGGCAGTAAAATGGCTGAGGTGTATTCACTCAAGAAAGAGCGCGACAGTCTCTGAAAACGCTCTAACCAAGGCGTTTTGAAATAGCCCTCTAATGATGTCGCCGGCTAGGTTATATCCTAGAAATCTTAGCCATGCCATGAGGCACAGATATCTCGGTGACTTCTTGGTACCCTAGGAAAAAAACTTAATTCTATGATAAATTTCTTGGTCCGATAACCGCGTATGATCAAATAAAACCACAGGAGAGCATGCAAGAATCATATAAGAATAATATAAGAGAATGTAACAAGCTTTAAGGTACGTACCTTATAACTAGAGATTCCCCAAACTTTTTTCGAACATAAGGTTCGAAAGTCGGACCAGGGGGTTCGAAGGTCCACGAAGTTTCGCTTTGTCGAACTCTTGCTTTTATAAGTTGTATCATATCGAACTTCCCAACTTCTTACATTCGAAAATTTGATTATTTCCAACTTATTGCTTTACGAAATTCGCGATTTACAAACTTCCGCACTTACAAAATTTTAAAATTTAAAAATGTTTGACTTTTCGAACTTGTTTCTTAAAAGGTTCGAGCAGTATCATACTTCCGAAGCTGCCATCTTGAAAAGGTCGACGCATTGCGAATCTAATCAGGATTAAAAAAATTACGCCGAAGCTTTTATTCGTTGTTCGTATGCGGAGCCACTAAACGAGTTCTTGCCTTTCTTGCTTGTTGTTGGCGAGCCCCGACTTCGTTGCTGAGCGTCGCGGCGTGCTTCGAGTGTAGTTTCGCTTCGAGAAACTTGGCGACCTTTTTCACCTTTTTGGCGAAGGTCGAACGATCATGCATGGAGCAGGCTGACATGCAGTCATTATGATCCTATTAAAGGAACCAGGAAGCAGACTGTCAAGATAATGAATCGCTCCTCTACAGAGTTGTCTTGGGTGACTAAAGTGATGTGTGCTCATTTTACCTCGGTCCTTAGGGAATATATCTGCAATGACTGCACTGTTTGTTCTTGTGCGTTTTTCTTATCATTCCTCAAAAATGCTTCCATCAGAAAGTGAAAATCTCAAATCCTAATTACACATTTTACCTGTAATGGTTTTGAGTCATACTAAAATAATTTCCAGAATCTAAAAACAAAATTCCACGAGATTTAAAAATGTTTATAAATATGTATATATATATATATATATATACAGGGTGTCACAAAAGAAAATTTACAGGGTTTTTTTACCGCAAAAATAAACTAGGCATCGCCGAACTTTCATTCTCCGCCGAAAGGTAGCACCAAATGTCACAACCAGATGTAAAAGTTTTAGCCTGATCCGATAACTTAATCAAAAGTTATAAGTGACTTTTTGAAACTTTTAATGGGAAAATGGAGCCCCGTTTTTGGTTTCTGGTGCCATAGAGCCCCATGTATTCGAAAACTCCGTCTGGCGCCATTTTCCCATTGAAATTTTCAGAAAAATACTTATAAATTCTTATTAAGTTATCGGATCGGGCTGAAACTTTGGCATCTGGTTGTGACCTCTGGCGCTACGTTTGGGCGGAAAATGAGCGTTTGGGGATGCATAATATTTTTTTGCGTAAATAAAAAAAAAAAAAAAAAAAAAATATATATATATATATATATATATATATATATATATATATATATATATATATATATATATATATATATATATATATATATATATATATATATATATATATGTACTGCAGTTCCACACACCCAAGAATCTGAAACCTGTAAGAGCTCTAAAAATACAGTGTACGTGCACGCAGACAAATGTGGTCATGAAGGAGGAACATAATACAAGTTAAAAAGCCTGGCGTTTCGACCGAACTAAATGGCCCGAGAGTTACAACTTTGTTGAAAAATTAAAAGGGAAGAAAATATAAAAACTTGCAATTAAGAAGCCCGATTCTTTGGCAGAAACTTAGGGGTTGCCTTGTAGCTGACTCTTCTGCGCCCAGCTCTCGAGATGGCACCTGACAGAAGCTTTTTATTAGCTATAGGGTCTATACATTTTTTTAAATAAAGCTTCTGGAAGGTGCCATCTAGAAAGTTTGTGCGTATGGCGCGTGTTTGTCAGCTTTCTCTGGCGAAGCACACGCGCGTGCCGGGCTGTGGAGCAGCACACGCTGGGCTGTTGCCTGGAATAGAGTCCTTCATGTGCACTTTGCTTAGCCTGATGACGTCTGACCATTTTTTCCTGACGCTTTCGTATCGTTTTCGCTCCTGAGCGTGAGCAAGCGCGTCTCCCGGGCGGCACGAGCTCTTGGCTTTGAGAGTGCTACAGCGGCAATTCGTAACCGGCTATTCGTATTTTTCTCGAGAACGCGTGCTGTCGGCATCGGGTACTACAATCTCCTCACCCTAAGAAAAGTGCACATAAAGGCACCCTAGCTTGGAATGGTGTACAAACCATTCCAATACTTACAGAACCACAGCCCAGCACGCGTGTGTTTTAGCTTCGGAAAGCGAGCAAAGCGCGAGACGCACTCGCTGAGAGAAGCTCCGCCTTCAGCGCCAGCTCGCTGACTTCCGCGGTGCTTTGGTTGCGCTTGCACGCTTGTGTTAGCGAAGGCAGAAACATCGTGCTGAAGTTTGGCTGAAGGCAGAGTGGTGAATGAAGTATATCTGGGGCACCCTCCTCCCGAATGGACGGTGGGCGAGGCATACCGTGGAGAAGCCATTCGACTCTCGAGCCTCGTCCGCTGTCCATCGCCGCTACATACGAAGAAAACACGCACAGACAGACAGAAGTACAATGTACTCGAGCTGAGAACCAAATTGCATACCTAGTGTTTCGGCGTGTGCATTTAGGTTAGCCGTACCCCGTCCAGTATACATACAAAGCCTTGTTTATATTTAAAGAAGTAGCTTTAAGATAAACAAGGTCAGGATGCGTCCGGAGAGCCTGTTGAACCGCGTTTTTGGGGCATCGACTTTAGTCGTTGGGTGCTGCTTTCGCTCTCGCCGTGTCGGGCTCTGTGTTAATTCTATTCTTGCCTGTGGACCAGTGTTTTCTCCGTCCCACGATCTATGTACCTCCAGAGAATTAGCCTAATGAGCGCCGTCTTTCCCATCAGCGAACACTAAATGAGCTTTACGCCACGTGTAAGATTTCGTTGTACAATTTCAGGAGCTCAACTCGCGATATTTTTCGTAAGCTACGGCCTTCGTGACGTTCGGAGACTTCGAACTTCGTGAGCTTAGGCTCCGAAAAAATCCAACCTTTCGAAGTTTTCATTAATTTCGAATTTTTATTGAGCTTCTTTAGCAAACTCAAAATTATCAATATTTGTGGACCTTCAATCTTTAAAAAAAAGAAAAATTTAAACCGTCGAATTCGAAATTTTAAAACTTCGATGACTTCGAACTTTACGGTTTTCGAATCCGGGCAATTTCGAAGGTTCCGAACTTTGCAATACCGAACACTTGGGAGGTTTGAAAAGCTCGAAAACTGTCGAATTCGACCTTCAGTAGTTTCGCGACATCCCTACTTATAGCTTCTTATACATTTTTTTTATGATTATCATATGTTCTTATATGATCCTACTGATCGTATGCGTTTATTAAACCAAAACATTTCTCATAGAAATAAGACTTTTCACCCGGGAAGGTTTCGTAACATAACGTAACGTAAAAAATGGGGCTGTGTGAAGGAGCCTCAATGGTTTCTTTCCGTGACGCCAGGACGTCACGAGTTACGATCCTGGCTACTTATCACGAGCTTCCAAAAACAATTTCAATGGCGTGTCAAAAAAAAAAAAAAACGCGGCAGAAGCTTTCGAAAGACTGCCCACAGTTGGCAGCTGTCTAACCCTTGCGCAATGGCGGACTAGAACCGAAACTTCTCGGCACAATATATGCGTTTGGTTGGATCAGAAGGCAAAAAAGCGTCCACAGAAAAAGGTTATGAGCGCATTGACGTTGTACTTTAGAGGCTGTGTGATTGGCTCGTCGTCTCCTAGCGTTGGCCGCGCTCCGACGTTCGATATCTCATAAAAATGACTCGCCCGTTTCACGATGTCAGTTGTTCCGCTACTGTGCAGTGGTTCCGAGCTTCTAACTACCCGCACGTGATACTCGAAAGGGGTCTATTCTGAATCCAAAACAGTTCAAGTTGACAGACTGGCATTACTTCTATTTCCGCCGATCAAAGATGAAGGAATTTTTTAAAGACATGAAAATCAGCTGTCTTCCAATCTTGAAAAGCCGATTACAGCTACCAAAACCCGAGCATCCTTACTAGAAAACAGTATTGTTAGGGTGATTTTCGGCCACCAGTCAAGATGATAGAACATGATGGAGACTGAATATAAAATAACTTTTATGAAGTCCGGGTCTTTACAGGGAACTTGGCGTACAATAGTCGTGCCAAGCTTTGCCACACCGTCTTTATTTTTTTAAAGATACGCACATATCTGTCACAAATATTAGCCCTACTTTTCTTTCGAAAACACGTTGTTAAACCCTCCAATATTTGATATGCTTAGAGACATTACTATCCAGAATAATAAATTTTTAAAGATAAAATGGGTCCTAAAAACAGCGAGAAAATAGTGAGTAATGTGTACACAGGTCGTTACTTATACAGCTTATGAACTGGAGCACTCACATGATAGCCTGTGCAGAATAAAAAATATCTTGACAATTTTCATGGCGCCTTATTGAGAATAACAAGTCAGGTGGATCACCTTTCTTCGAAATGACGTTACTGTCCCTTTCTTATAAAATATCTTCTTCCGGGATATTGCGTTTATAAGCAAACTCTTAAAAGGTCGAACTGACCGCGAAAAAGGACATAAGCACTCACTCGCGAATGACGAAAAAATGACATTTTAAAATAAAAAAAAAAACGTCAGATATAACTGCTACTATATATTCTTCTCCGAGACACACCTGCTCAATAACCTTTTGAGTTGAATCGTTAATTGGAAATTGATTACTCAATAGTGAGAAACCAAAAAAAAATCTTATTCGAAGGAAGTCCAAAAAGTCAATTGCGCTCATTGAAAAATGATTTTCAAACCTATGAAGTGGACAATGAGAACAGCAGAAGAAATATTCACAAAACGTTGAGGTCATGAGTTGAGTTGTTGGTCCTCCCGGTGGCGTGGGAGGCAGGTTCCGCTTCGATAGTCTGGAGCGTGGTGGCACAAACGCCGCTGAGTGACTGGGCGACGCACTGCTTGTAGAGAACTATGTGCATTTATTTAAACTAGTTGCAAGTCCCAACCTGGGAGACCATCTGCCTCGTCTAGAGTCTCGACCCCAGTCCCCAGTCTTCCTCAATCGGATCCAAAATCCAATTAAGATCCCTCCCTGCCAATCCTCTCGGCACTCCTTTTGTAGGCTCGCAGAGTCCTCCTTTGCCTTCAGGGACCGACCAATTCCTTCCAATTTCGCCACTCCCACGTGGTACACTGTTACGCAATGGGGGGCGAGTTGTCAGAATGGCGCTCCAACCGCTAAACCAAATTCCTTCTAGAGTCGTTCCCTGCGTATCCCCCAGTCTGGTTGGTCCCAACAGCTAAATTATTACACCGGGCAAAAAGCGACAGTCTGACACTAAGCGACGAAACCCTCTATATACAGGCACACTCGGTTAAAAGCCACAAGCATCTGCATGGGCGGGCTCTCCCAGTCTCTGTCTGAGCAGACTCCCGAAACCCGAAACGTTTCTTAACGACCGCGGGGGAATCGCTCCCACCTCTCGGCCCCCGCAGATGCACCCTCCAAGGTGTCGACAACATGGAAAGCTAAAAAAAAATAAAAAATACCGACGCAACTCTGGAATACCAAACGTTTCTAACAAAAGAAAACACCTTAGTTAATAAACAGGATTTCTAGATACTAACTTGAAATACTACTGAACAAATCTTAAAGCACTTCGCATAAACATGGAGCATGGCAGCCGACCTTAGTTTCTTGTGAATGTCAGCTTATCTGTGCACAGGGCTACGCAAAACGTTCTGAGCCACAGTTGAGATTCTTTTCTTACGAAAAAGCTGGACACTGAAAACACACATGAGCTGGCAAGAAAGGTCCCAGTACGTGAATTCGATAACCAAAAAGCAACGAAAAATATTCTAAGGCGAGAAAAGAAAACTTATCATAGAGACTTCATGAAAAATAGGCTTCACAGAGGCATGTTCGAGTGCCGATAAACAAAAATTGAGCTGTATTGCGCTACTGTGGTCACAGCGATGGCTACGACAAGTCACGTCGAGGTTGTTGGACGTAGGTGTCTTGTTTACGCACCATGGGGTGAGTGAAAAGAAAAGCGTTCAGAACAAAATAGACATCTCACAATTTTGTTCCGAACGCTTTTGTTTATTTTTTGTTCCGGAGCGCTTGAAGCGCGTGTCCCTTCAAGAGCTCTTGGCATGTACATCGCTACAACCGCATTTGGTTATCGTTTTTTTCCTTTTTTAGGGAGCGCGCGCAGTGGGCGTGGGGTACAACAAAAACCCTAAGTATGTGCAGAGCAAGTCGTCTGCTTCTTTTGCAGGAGTTGCGGTGACGTCAGAACCACACCGAGCTCTGATTGGCTCTGATTGAAGGATGGTGGATACACCTCAAATCAAGCTGCTTTGAGGTCTACCCAATATCCTTTAACCAGAGTCATTCAGAGCTCGTTGTTCGGACGCCATCACAGTCCCTGCAAAAGAAGCAGACGAACTTGCGCTCCGCATAGTGCGGGTTGTTAACGCTGTGTGGCGTACCTTAGTGGTAACGCCCCCGCTTAGCGCGCAGCGGACCCAGGTTCGAATCCTGCGGGCGGCGGGCGATCTTTTCGAGGATTGAAACATCGGCGATGGACGCCCTAAATCGCCAACTCCAACTCCTACAACATGAACACTAACAACCTCAAAATTACAACCTTAACAATTACAACATGACCAATTACTACGTCATGATTTAAGACAGTCGTGAAAGAGGGGAAACAAGAAAGGGCAAACACAAAGAAGTCTCAAAACACAGCTGACGAATTAATTTTTCTGACTCGTCCTTTTTATAAAACGACCATCACTAGAACTTCCTACCGTGAGCCCCACGATACCCGTCGGATGGGAAAGGCCCAACGGCTGTAGGAATTTTCGTCGAAAGACAATTCGTAACCGGGCCACTCGTAGCAAGGCAATTCGTTGCATAAGGCAATTTGTCATAGAGGAATTCGTAAAAAGGCGATTCGTCCCCTTATTAAGAGCTTATTATGTGTTTAATTTTCACAGTTTATCGAGTATATTGCTTTAATTTTTTTAATTACGAACGAAGGTTCTCCCTTATTTGGTATTTTGATTTGTAGCATAATGTTTAAGATTTGGCTTTAAATGCTCTAGTTTTGCAGTAGACGTTGTCTACTTATGTGGAGTGTAGACCTTTTTCTCAAGGGCACCGCCATCTTGAATTGTCGTCACTTCCAGTATGGACGAAAACGGGTTCCGGAAGAAATGACCCCGGAAAAAACGACCCCAGAAAAAATGTCCCCGGAAAAAAAGTCCCCGGAAAAAAAGGCCCCATGTGGAAAGTAGGAAAAAATGTCCCCAAAAGGTTCTCTATCACCGAGTTTTGCCCGATTCTCATGGCCTTCGGGCGGTCCTGTCATTATCCGGTCACAAATGACCTGACCCATCTAGAGGTAGAAAGGAAAACTGGAAGTCACACAAAGCAACCGAAATAATCTATTGTGGGGTATTTTGAAAACCAAATTTTCGTGTTTGCCAAAACCAAATGATTGTTTTTATGTTTTTATTATTGTGAAATAAACATCTATAACACTTCTAGCCAAAAAGAAAATTACTGTGTTTGGGGAAATTTGAGAGGTACTTGTGTACCATTGGCAAATAGGTTAGCCCAAACACGAGATGGCTAGTTGTTTTTTCTTTTTCCCATGAAAACAAAAGGTGGTCATCAAAGTTATCATAGGTACTCAAAGTGTTCATTTGAGGATAGAATGCAGACGGTAAAAATTTCGTTACCACTAATACTCTTTCTAAGTAAAATGTGAAAATACCCCGATGTCGTGTTCGCGCTAACAGTGTCGCGATGTGTACCTCGGGAATCGTATATTCCCTTATTTTTTGGGGCCGTTTTTTTTCTACTCGCCACAGGATGCCTTTTATCTCGAGGACATATGACCAGACCACCCGAAGGCCATGAGGATCAGGGAAACCCAGGCACAGACAATCCTTTGGGGACATTTTTTCCTACTTCCCACCTGGAGCCTTTTTTTTCGGGGACATTTTGTCCGGGTTTTTTTTTTCCGGGGACATTTTTCTCGGAGACATTTTTTTCCGGGAGCATTTTTTTCTACACCCGGCGAAAACATTATTTTGCCGTCGCCACGCCAATAGAATACATTTAGGATATAAGCGTAACCGTTACCCATTTTCGTTTTGCCTCCCTCTCTTTTTTTAATATTTCAGGTTGAAATGTTTTTTTTTTTTTGTCGCCCATATTGGATATGTTTATCACGTTGCTGGGGACAAGACTACACGAAAAAACGGTATATACGCCACAACCGAGTTATAAATATGTTTCAGTAATTTTGATATGCCAACCACACAGGTGTCAGTTCATGAAAGTTTTATTTGCATCGGAAACTCTGCATATACATCTCCGTTTACAAGAAGTTTTATAAAATTTATATTGTAAGTCTTGAAAGTTTGTTCTGGAGTTTACGAAAAAGAAAAGATAAGCGAAATCGAAATAACAAAGAAGTAACAAAGAAATAACAAAAAGTTGCACGCTTGCTGAACCCCTCAAACTGCGTTTATGGCCTGAATGTCCAACGAGACTAAATGTCCAACGAGTCTGAATGTCCAATCGATCACGTGACAGCCGAGACGGAGTGTACAACGAGACGAAAGATCCAATCGATACGGAATGTCCAACGTGCCTCAATGTCCAACGAGACGAAAGATCCAACCGAGACGGAATGTTCAACGAGCCTGAATGTCCAACGAGTCTGAATATCCAACGGATATAGAATGAACCTAGCAAAGAATTTAGAAGACATTTCTTTTTTCGAGTAGTAGGATTACTGATAGTTACGGCGGTGAAAAAGGCGTTCGATGGAATGGGGAACCGGACGTTTCGGTGCGGAGATATTGGTACTCGGTCGTTTCGGTACGTGGTCGTTTCGGTACGGGCTTTTCGATGCACGGCTATTTTGGTGTGCCGCTGAGCTTGTCCCGCTGACGTTGCCTCTGTGAAGTCCTCCGAATAAAAGTAAAACTATGCTCGTGTATTTTGAAGACTTCATAAAACCCAGAAAATAATCCACTTATTGTTCGTTTTATATATCTAAATTTAAAGATAATTGCTATAATTAAAAAAAATGACGTGGAAAGGGTCACACATGCGACAAGACCAAAGACCGTACTCGTTGACCATTGACAATCGGTCACGTGTTTACTTTTTAGAAGGTCGTAACTCTGGCGCGGAAACAAATGTGGGGTCCACGAGAGTTCTTAGAATCGTTAATCGTGCTTATCCCCAGACACAGTCTTCTTTACGTATTGTACGAGTTGCTGCATTTTCCTTATTGGTGTCCCCAGTCGCACAAAGATGATGTCCCCTGCATGGGAGAAAAACGCCTGATTAAATTGTTAGTAATATTGTCAGGTCAAGTCGGTGTAGTATGTGTAATTACACTAAGTTGTAGTTTTTTTTCTTTCTTTTTAACAAAACGAAGGTGGAATTTTTAGACATTTCTGATTTTACTTTTCGGTCCACAAATACGAAACTTCAATCACCATATCAAATTCAGTGATAAAATACACCTTTCCTTCCATTAAGCCTCTGTGCAGGTGATGTCCTGAAGTGGTGAGCTTTTGTCCAGTGATTGTGCGGAGGATTCGGCACATTGACGCTTATTGCGATGATTAGTTTCGCATACTTCGGCCACCAATGACATTGCTGTCACATTGAATCATGTGTTATGAAACAACTAGGTATTTACAATAATTAATACAGTACTTTTTTTAGGATTGGCTTCCGTCGTTTCCGCTCTGCCTTTTCTGGTCACATGTCATGCAGCAGTCGCACCGATACGCGCACAGGTAGCATACCGAGGCTGCGATTGGATTTCAACTGGTTGTAACTCTGTCACAGAGCCGCTGCGACAGTCCGACCGAGATTTATTCATATGCGCACATTACAAGTGCACATATAACTACAGGATCAGGAGGTCAGCCCCTCGCTCGGTCTTTCCAAATCCCATTGTGCTAGAGTCGCGAGTGAACATATTCTCGTAGAACCCGACTTTTTAGTCTTGAACAACCCGGGTACGATTCACTATCGGACCCTTGTGAATTCTGAGAGCTGCATTTGTCATCTTCTCTTTTTTGAAAAGAGGGTCTCATTGTTTACCCCCCTGTCCCCGGCTATCTACGCACCCTACCCTAATCAACTCTTTTCGACAGTTCGACAAACGGGCACTTTCGCCACATTCTCCATTCTGCGAATTGGCCAAGGGCGAATTGCCCTATTCGACGAATTGTCCTTCTTCCAGTTGTCCAGAGACCAATAGAATTTCGACGAACTGGCCGGATTTGCGGTGCAATACGCTTCCCCTACAAGACTAGAAAGCCACGTGGAACGATCTATTG